>JAYJMB010007323.1:0-10309 GCA_036873735.1 Pouteria campechiana
TGAATTATAATGAAAAAAATGTATCATAATATGTGATGAATGGTTGTACTTAGGTGGACAACCCTATTTTCAAGGGAAACTCTATCCAATTTTCTGTAGAAATTAGGTCAATATATATATATATATTAAAGTAACCCACCCTGGAGGTCAGAAAATCATGGTATGATCATGTGAATTTACGGTGTAAAATAGAGTAACGACCCTAGGATGGTGAGGCATTATAATAGAAATCTAAGTGATTGTTTGAAAGGGAATTTCTAATGTAGATTGTTTGATTCATGAATTAATTAAGTTAAAATCCCAATTAGTTTGTTTCAATAATTAATTCCATATTAATTATGTTATATCATGGATGGGTATTGATGGAAAAGAAATTCCCTTAATATACTTTAATAAAATGTTATAATTTAAAAGTTCCTTATGAAGTGTTTGATGAAATGTTATAATAAAAGGGAAATCATATATAAAGAAAGTTTAATGACAATCCTAAAACCCTAATGGCTTGGGGTGAAGGATTCGTATAATTGGGATATAATTGCCTACTAAAGAAGCTATTTTGGTAGTAAGTGTATTGAATGTGAATTGGATAATGTTACTACATCATTATGGAATTGATAGCTAATGTATACACAGTAGGTGTATGATGAAATGTTCTAATGTGACATATATGCAAATCTGATTACTATTTATGTAGGATTATTTGAGTATGGATGGGAAGCTATAGGGGTTAAGGAGTGTAAAGTGATTCTTCATATGAGGTAAGTAGGCTCCTTTTCAAGTTGAATGTATTGTTGGGTGGGGATAATGGATATCCCATGATCTGCATGGGCATGTATGATTGAATGTGGATAAGGAATAATCCCATTTGTAGTATACAAGTATATTTGATTATGAGATAGATTCTTTATTACTTGTATGTCCACATGTATGTATTAATTGTATAATGAAATAGGTGATTAGTTCAAGGATAATTAGTATCCCCCGATTATATACTATGTTGAGTAAATGTAAGCAAAGATAAAGGGATATGAGTATTCCTTGATATGTGTATGAATGGGGATTTTGAATATCTCAAGAGTAAGTTATTTACTATATTATATAACTATATATTGATAGAATTAGACATATTCCATAATGATATGCATGGATTATTTAATGCCTCTATAGCATAGTCATAATATATGTTGTGCCAAATGGCACAATTATGATATGAAGTGCATGAATGGCACTATTATAGTATGAAGTATCCATCTTTGGTTTGTAATATTTAATATGATAGAGTGGTGTAGGATGTATATTGAAATGATGAAGAGTTAAGCCTCATGAGTATATTATCATTATTACATTTTGATGTATTTAATCATGATCTGATGTCACATGTTGCCTCTATTTTACTATTGTTTTTTATTCAGCCTAGTTACTGAGTTTGCCCGAACTCATATCTTCTTATTCTTTTTTTTTTATAGCAGGTTATGTGAGGGAGCCCAACTCAGAGTTGCTGCTCGTGGATAAGACAAAAAAGGTTATTCATATTAATGTGAGAAATTAGGATTAGAATCCCATGTGTATGTTTAATTGTATTTAAAAGATTCAAATGATGTATAATGAAATATATTAGCATGTCATAGTGGTAAATGTATATGGTATTGTGAATGGATATATATATTCTAGTTTTATTTATTGCCATCATGATACGACTATGGTTCTAGGCAGTTATGCATAAGTTGGTTAGTTTAGTGATTTATGGTTAGCTTTATAATTATTGGAATTCTAGTTTTATAGATGACTAGTGAGTACATAGGTATAAATCCTTATTATTCAAGGTAGACTCTACTAATTTTCTAGCCAAATATTTCTCTTAGAAATAGAGAAATTACAGGGTAATAGTAAAATGCATAGGCTCTTAGGTGGGGTGTGACAATATATCACTCCTAATTCTCTTCTCATCACACAAAATCTACCCTTTGGAAGTGGCTTAGTTAAGATGTCTGCTAACTATTTTTTGGTTGGTAAGAATTCTAAACAGACATTGTGATTTTGGACACAATCTCTAATGAAATGGTGCTTGATTTCTATATGCTTAGATCTAGAATGCATAACAAGATTCTTAGTCAGATTTATAACACTAGTATTGACACATTTGATGGCATATCAACAAATTTCAAAGCATAATCTCCAAGTTATTTTTCATCTAGAGAATTTGTGTACAACAACTCTCAGCCGCAACATATTCAGCTTTAGTATTTGATAGTGCAAAATATGTTTGCTTCATGGACAACCATGATATGATCATGTTTCTAAGAAACTGACAAGTCCCTAAGATACTCTTCCTAGTTATTTTATAACCAGCGAAATCAGCATCAGAGTACCCAATTAACTCAAAGTCTGAATCCTTTGGATATCATAAACCAAGATTTGAAGTGACTAAGAGGTGTTTAAAGATTCTTTTAACAATAACAAGATGTGATTCTTTAGGGTTTGATTGGAATCTAGCACACACACATACAGTAAATATAATATCTGGCCTGCTAACAATGAGATATAGTAAAGATCCTATCATACTTCTATAAAGTTCTTGACAAATTGATTTACCCTTTCATCCTTTTTCAATTTGATGGAAGTGCTCATTGGAGTTCCATATTTTCTTCCATCTTAAAAATTGAATTTCTTTAGTAGTGCCTTTATGTATTTAGCTTGGTGGATGAAGATTCCTACTTTTATCTTCTTTACTTGCAGTCCCAAGTAGAAGTTTAATTCTCCCATCAAACTTATTTCAAATTCTCCCTACATTAACTTGGAAAAATCTTTGCAAATATTTTCATTAGTCTCCAAATAAAATGTCATCAACAAATATTTGTACAATGAGAATGTCTTTCACAACATACTTAATGAAGAGTGTTTTGTCAACTTTAGCCTTATTTAACCCTTTCGCAATCAAAATTCTACTTAGCCTCTCATAACATGCTCTAGGAATTTGCTTCAATCCATAGAGGGCTTTCTTGAGTCTCAAGCCATTAATGAAACCATTTAAAAATGCAAATTTGGCATCCATCTAGTAAAGTTTAAAGTTCATGAAAGATACAAATGCCAATAACATTCTTATAGCTTCTATCCTAGCAACAAGAGTGTATGATTCATCAAAATCAATCCTTTCTTCTTGAAAATATCTCTTTGCTACTAATCTTGCTTTGTTCCTCACAACTAATCCAAATTCATCAAGTTTGTTGCTAAAGACTCATTTGGTGATAAGATGATCTATTCTTAACTATATCATGCACATCACCAATTACTTGGTTTTCAGGATGATCATGCATGAATCTCTAGTCTCTTAGGAGAGAAAAGTTACCTTCCTTATTTACCTCACATGTGGATGATTCAAGTTCTCTATCCACTTCACCCCTTTTTGTTTCTATCTGTGGAGTTTGTTTATTTTGACCCTGCAATTTTATCCTTTCCACGTTCGCTGTGAGTTTATCTACTTCATCATTAAAATTCTTTGATCCTTTCAAGCAGTTAATAGATTTATTAAACTTAACATGAACAAACTCCTCTACAGTTCTACTACATAGATTGTAGATTCGAAAGGCTTTTATAATAATGGAATGACCAAGGAATATCCTTTCATCAAATTTGCTATCAAAATTTTCAATGTTTCCCTTTCCATTGTTAAGAATAAAACATTTACAGCCAAAAGTAAGGAAAATGATATGTTAAGCTTCTTGCCATGATACAACTCAAATAGAGTTTTGTTGAGTATAGGTTGTGTATGAATTTTATTGGTAATAAAACAAGCAGTATTCATTATTTCAACCTAAAAATATTGTGGTAGATTATATTCACTCAACATGTTTATTACCATTTCTTGTAAGTTTCATTTTTCCTCTCTACTACTTCATTCGGTGTTCATGGTGTAGAGAAAGTTTGAAAGATACCATTATTTTTATAGTAAGCTGTGAACTTATGGCTTTCAAATTCTCCACTATGATCACTCGTAATTGCAATAATATGAAAACTTTGTTCATTCTGCACTCGGTTGGAAAATACTTCAAAGAACGAAAAATTCTCATCTTTGGATGCAAGAAATATTACCCAGGTATATCTAGTATAGTCATCAACAATGACATATGCATAACATTTTCCTCCAAGACTTCTAGTTTTTGTTGGTCAAACTAAGTCCATATGTAGCAATTGAAGTGGTTTAGTTGTGTATACTTCTTTGTTTGGCTTGAAAGATTCTTTTGCATGCTTTCCTTTTTGGCATGCATCAGATAACTGACCTTTATCAAATTTTAGTTCAGGTAAGCCAACTACAAGGTCCTTTTAGTATAGTCTTTCTATCATTTATTTATCTTATATGCTACAATAGGGACTCATCATGACTAATAAGACACTTAGCTTGTATATCAAATAAGTTTACTATATATACATTTCCATGTCTTTTGCGTAGAACTGTAATAATTGAGTCATATTGATATAAAATTGAACAAATATGAGATTCAAACATAACTTTGTAACCACTATCACAAAATTGACTAACACTTAGAAGGTTATGATTTAATCCCTCAACTAAAAGTATATCTAAAATAATAGTAGAATGTGGTTGGTCAACTTTACCAATCCCAACCACTCTACCTTTACCATTGTCTCTGATGGTTATTGTTCCACCATATTTTTCTTTCAATGTAGTGAATAGCTCCTTCTCCCCTATCATGTGTCTCGAACAACCAATATCAATATACCACATACTACTTCTTGTGACTCTCAGACACACCTAAAATGACAAAGTTAGATTTTAATCTTTGGTACTCATTTGGGAATGGGTTTAGGTGAATTAGTGGAAGAAAATTTTGGTACCCATTGTTCCTTGGGTGTCACTACTCTATTTTTAGGAGATAAAATTGCATTTATTACATCTACAACTATCTTAGGGATCCAAACCATGGTCTATTTGGTTATTTGTTTTCTTCCAGAATTATAATTCTTTTTCTTTTGTTGCTGACCACCTTTATTCTTTAGTTTCGTTCTAATCAAGGTGGAGGTTAAGGTTGGTTTAAGGGCATTATTTTCTACCTTAACCTGCCCAACTTCTCGAATGGTGCATTTATCACTCTTGAGCTTATTATTTTCATCTCTTAGCTTAGAGCATTCATTGGTTACTTTTAATAGTTTCTTCTATGTCTCCTTGTACTTGGCTTTTATAGTCTTGATGTCTATATATAAACTTTCTAATTCATCAAAATAATTTAGAGATTCAAGTTCAGAAGTTACTTTATCTTCATGTATGGCTATGAAACTGATTCTAGTATGGTATTCTCCTTGATCTCCTTTTATAGGTGACAATCTACTAAATTTTTCTTCATGTTCATCTTCACTACATGTAGTATATTTTCAATCATTTCCCATGCTGCAAGTGCTTTTTTCTATTTGATAAAACTCTTGTTGTTGCTATTTCTATTTTTTCTTTTTACTATATGAATTGTGCTTTTTGCTCTGTTAGTCCCCTTGCCTCTTGTTAGGCTCTTAGCAGTCATAACTCATGTGGCCAGGTTTACCACAATTGTAGCAGATAGGAACATCTTTTCTCTTATCTTTGTTTCTGAAATTTGTGGAGTTACTTATAGTCTTCTTTTTGAACATGGTTCTGAATCTTTTGCTTAGCATCACCATGTCATCATCATTTGTAGCTCCACTCATTGAAGCTTCATTTTGTGAGTCATTATTTGACTCAACTCTCATTGCTATTGATTTCTTTTCTTTTGTTTCTACTAGAGCTCTTTGCTTCATTAGAACTTCATGGGTCATCAACAAACCCATAAGCTCTTCAACTTTCATCTTATCTAGGTCTCTTGCTTCTTGGATATTTGTGACCTTTGCCATCTACTATCTTAGCAAAGATCTCAAGATCTTCTTCACCATTTTAGGTTCCTCATATTTTTCTCCAAGACCAACCAACTCATTGGTGATTTTTTGAAATCTTCCAAACATTACTATATTGTTTCATTGTCCTGCATGAGGAAGGCTTCATATTCCTACACAAGTATATTAATTTTGGTCTCTTTGACCTAATTAGTAACCTTGTGTGCAACTTTGAACTTATCCCAAATTTCTTTTCCTACACTACACAGAAATCTTTTCAAACTTGGAAGGTGATAATGCACGGTAGAGGTTATTCTTCACTTTAGTATCTCTCTTTACTAATAAAACATCTTTAGCTATATATTTATTTTATGTGTTCATGACAGTCTTGCCATCTTTAATGATTTTCTATAGCTTATAGTCACTAGATATCAAAAAATAATGCATATGCATCTTCTAATACCCATAGTTGGTGCCATAAAAAAATAGGGGTCTGGAAGTTGACTATCCTTCAATTGTGGTGTTGTGGATAGTGTTGGCTATAGGGATCACTTTAAGCAATCAAAATTTAGAGTAATCAAGATTAACTATTGAAGCCTACTCTAATACCAATTGTTGGTCCCAACCTAATGTAGCTCAAAAGGGGGGGTGAATTGGGCTTTTTAAATTTTCTAGCCAATATAAAGTCAAAGTGCTAAAAACTTAGAAATGAACCATGAAGCACAAAGCATACAAATGTTTTATAGAGATTCGGCCCACAACGCGGTACCTACTCCTCTTTCTAAGCCAGCCTCACTTGCTACACTCAGGTTTCACTTATTACCTTTTGGTCTTCTCACGTTCACTAACAAACTCTTACACGAGTTGGTTTTCAAAGCTCAATAACAAACCTATACACAAACTGGTTATCAAAGCTCGACAACAAACCTATACACAAGCTCACTGACAAAATTATCCCAGTTGATTTTCAAAGCTGACTAACAAACTTATACAAGATCAGTAAGCCCCCTTATATGCTATTCCAACCAATAAAAGATATACAATAAGAATTGTCTTTTACATAGGCTGAGTTTACATATAATTAAATGCAGCAGAAATAAATGTATAATAATAAGTACAAAGAATCTTAGACTCCCTTAAGTTGTTGTAGAGAACAAGCTTTGAATGCAGATGCTTTTTGGTGCTATGGAGTTAGAAGAAAACTTAATGTCTAGAAGTAAATGCTCCTTTATACTTCTCTTACTTCTCTCAAGTTATCTAACTTTTGTAACTTCTTGAAACAACCTTTCTTTACTCCTTTTATAACTTAATTCAAATTCTGCCTATTGGAGAAGACGACATTCATTTAATGCAAGTGAATCAATAGGATTTTCTATCCATTGGAGCTCTCTTGTGGGTTTTCATGTTTGAAATTTGTTAACCAATTTCTAAGTTAAGTTTCCATGTCCAGAATTAAGTTTTTGGACTTGCTTGAGTCATTCAACTTGAAAGGATTGTATTTGTCCATGTCTGAAAGTGAAATGTTATGTCTAGGTTTTGAATAGTCATGTCCAAAGTTAGTATTTTAGACTTGGATTTGTGCTTAGTTTGTAACAAACTTGATTCTTCTATGTCTGAGAATGAATCACCATGTCTAAAAATAAACTTTATTTTTGAAGTTAAGATTTCATGCTTGGGCTTGCTCAAATTGATCTTAGTTGCATGGCTAGGTTTGCGTTGGCTATGTCTGACTTTAAGATTTTGGACTCACGTCTTCATTTGTGGCTATGTCCGGAATTAAGTTGGCTATGTCTACCTTTAAGATTTTGGACTTGCATCTTCAGCTGTGTCTTTTCTCTTTAGTCTTCAATAGTGTCCAAGTCCAGATTCTATGTCCAGAATTTGTTATGCAGTGTCTGAACTTGCTTCTACAGTGTTTGTCTCTTTGCTTGAGTACAAAACTTGGATTATTTTCTTTAGTTTGAAGCTTTGATTGCTGTCTGACTTTGGGCACAAGTGTGAATTACCTTGACAATGTTTTGAGGCATGTCTTGATATTGTCTCATACACTGCTTTTCAAAGTTTAAGTGTTATTCTTTCTCATTTGAGCATTTACATTTTCTTCCTCATAAGCTAGTGGATCTTGTTTCTGATATAGTCTTGTATGCGTTGTCCATGTATGTGATTTTCTTGAAAAATTATTAGTTACTGCACACTTTGAAATAATGAAAAATAGCTTAAACTTTCACTGATGTGCTTTTGCTCATCATCGAAACTTGACTAGTTAAATATATTTATCATCAAAATCAAGCCTAGTAAAGAGGTTTTGTTCAATAAAATGCATTTTCTAAGGGATAAGTTAATTTGTTGCAATTTGATACTAATCTTTCTTTTAAGCTGAACACAAATGTAGGAGAAGACAGAGAAAAGGAAGAATACATGGAAAAGCATCAAAAAGAGGATGATAAGTCTATGGAAGTAGAATAACTGGAGATAGCTAATGTCACACCCCACCTTCTGGGGTGCGACCTTGATCATTTCCCTTCATTTTCACTATAATTTAATCACTTTTAGGGGGGGGTGCTTGGATCCCATTCTATTTCACCTATATTTTTCATTATTTTCTCTATAATTTTCCTTAATTTTAAGGGAATTTTTTGCAAAAAATCTGGTAGAGTCTCTCCTAAAATATCAAAATCCAAAACATAAAATACATTAATCAAATAAATTTATAACATCAATATCTATAAATAATAATACTAACCATACAACCACACCCATACCCACAATTTATTTTCCAAGACTAGAATTGATCGCGATGGCAATACTTTTCACTAAACTTAAACAAATCTATTTACACAAATCTAATTAAATCATTATGACATGCGAATATATTTTATTACACATCATTTGAAACTATCTAAATATACTTATACAAGTACACAATGGGTTTACCACCCCAACACACCATACCATTAAAAGAACACCATCAAATCTTCCTTTTAAGTCTCTAACCCGTAGTTGGAATCCCTTGCTTGACCTGTTAACTAAAGATTTAAATAAGGAGATATGAGTTTCGACAACTCAGTAAGTAGGCAAAATTTATAGAAATCATAATTCATAATCAATAACATTGCATGCGCCATCAGAAATATATAATCATACTCTACACTTTTCATTCTATTCACATTTTCTCAATATAACACATCTATAACATTCATTCCTAAACCAAATTAAGGTATACTCTCTATCACCTATCTCTTTCAATAGACATCCATACACAAGAATAAGTATCATAAGATACTTATTCAATTCACATCATGATTCTCATCATAAACCAAGCACTAATAACTTCAATTCAAAGTTATTTACTATCTCTAATATTTATGCTTCCACAAAATCAATATAAACATCAATCATTAACTATTTTGAGATCCAAACATACATATTCATAACAAATGGGATATCCACTATCCCAAAGCAAAACACACAAGCTTGGATTCAAACAAATAGGCTAATACCCATGCATTTAGCCATAAAAGGGGGCCTACTTACCTTAATTAATTCCACTCTTGCCATCTTCATTTTCCATAAGTTAGCCTTCACTCAATAGTCAATTACCCTAACATAACATATACACAATTGAAATTGCAACATTCAATAAGGATTCCAACATAACTTCATTAATTAGATCGAATTCAACCAATAATCTTATGATTCAATTGCACATCACTTTAGTATCTTAAAGAATCTTCTTTTCTTACAAATATAACAATTAAGTAACTCAATTATATCTCAAAACAACTCAATTATTCATTCCATCCCATTAAGATTCTACGGTTGTAATCAAACCCTTTTTCACATGATGTACTACTCCATTAACCATTTCATTAAAGTCTAACAAGGAACTTTACTTTCTATCCATACTCATTCATAGTATAATACACTTAATCTATAAATAACTATTAAGCAAGCCAATTATGCCATTAATGCCATTAATTTACTACCAAAATTTTGTTTACACAAAAGCCCCTTTTTAAATCTTCATTTCCTACAACATTCATCTTATATACGGCATGATAACTACTTAAACATCTTTAAAACAATCTTAATTAAGCCTTTAATGTGCGCAATTTATGACTTACATAGCCCAAAAACCCAAATTATGTCATAATCAAAAATTTGATTTCAGATGTGTAAATCACCCCATACAAGTCCTAAAACATTATAAGTCAAGAATTACACATTTCCCCCATGGTGTTCATACCCAAATCATGAAATTCCCCTAATTTTCACTATTCATGCATGGGTATAAATCCTAACTTAGCAAAACCATGATTCCTTTTACTCAATTAAGTTTCAAAATTGTTTGATCGGGGGACAAGAAACATGAGGATGAAATAAATGCAAATGGAATGACATGACCGAAATTGGTCGCCTTTGGAAAATACCAAAGGATTTTCCACTATTATTA
>JAYJMB010007325.1:35892-52838 GCA_036873735.1 Pouteria campechiana
TCGAGCAACTTATTATGGATTCTCTGGTGTGCATAAAAGCCAGTAGGCTCTTTTTCACAGGAAGGTAGCTATTTGTTGTACCTTGGAAGTAAGAGTATCTTTCAACTATATGATCTGTTTAGATTGTGCTAGTGAGCCCACACTTCTGTGATCCATACTACTGGTATTTCCAGCTGGCCTGGACTATGCCCTGAGACTAGCCCAGATTGCAAAGAGCCCTCAAACGTTGGCCTTTCTTCCAGATGAACACAGATTTTTTCTTTGTTTGATTGCTTAATTATACATCTAAATTCCAGATGAAGTGGCCTTTGACCCTCCAGTCCATGAGACCATGTTGTGAAGTTAGATGTCATGAAGATACAGATGAATGGTCTTTTGTTTTCCCCTTCTTTGTCTTTTTCTTTTTTGGAGTTTTCAAATGCTGTCAGATGCTGAATTCCTTGGAGTTGCTTTGTTTTCAGATTTTGCAATGTGAAGACATCACGTACTCCTCCACCACCGGATCCAAATGAACCCTCTAATGTGGCTGAGGCAATTGCATCTTGGGGTCTAGATTATGTCGTGATTACCAGTGTTGATCGGGATGATTTGTCTGATCAAGGAAGTGGTCATTTCGCAGAGACAGTGCAGAAATTGAAGTTCCTAAAACCAAACATGTTGATAGAAGCACTTGGTATGAATTACTCTTCCCAATTGTTATTCCACATGCATGTTTTTTGGTATGTATGAAAGCACAACTGCTGGAGGGTTTGAATGAATTATTTTCAAGCTGTGGTTGGCTGGTTGCATGTGATGGCTGTGCATTTCTACTGTTACTGCATGGAACTTTTGTGCCCTTATGAATGGCATTGCATATCATATATTTTGTAATTTGCAGATACCTAGTTGCATGTGATGGTTGTGCGCTTCTGCCATTACTGCATGGAACTTTGGTGCACTTATGAATGCTACCATGTATCACGTATTTTAGTAGTTTGCAGATCATTACAATATCTTGGATTATGCTCTACAATATTGTTGTCCTTCTTTCTCCTTCTCCTTCCACTTCGTTCTTTCTAAGAGCCTGACATGTGAAAGACAAATGAAGGTGAGCATTTGCAATTATTAGATGGTCTTCTTCTTCTTCTTTCTCTCTCTTTCTAAGAGCCTGACATGTGAGAGACAATTAAAGGTGAGCATGTGCAATTATTAGATGGATTTCTTTTAAGATGCCTTAGTTGTTAATCTCTGTGAAAGTTTAAAGCATGGACTCATTGTCACCAAAGGGATTATCCTAGCTAATTGTTGCCCTCAATTATAGCATCTTTTGCATTTTTTGTGCTGTGTGTGTTTACTCTTAGGATATTCTTTCAGTTCCTGATTTTCGAGGGGATCCTAGCTGTGTGGAGAAAGTCGCTAAATCTGGGTTAGATGTTTTTGCTCACAACATTGAGACTGTGGAAGAGCTTCAGTGTGCAGTTCGGGATCACCGTGCTAATTTTAAACAATCCATTGATGTCCTGAAAATGGCTATGGAGTGTGCTCCAGCTGGCACTTTGACAAAGACATCGATAATGTTGGGATGTGGGGAAACACCTGATCAGGTGGTGAGGACAATGGAGAAGGTGAGGGCTGCAGGAGTTGATGTCATGACATTTGGACAATATATGAGGCCGTCGAAGCGGCACATGCCAGTCTCAGAATATGTAACACCGGAAGCCTTTGAAAAGTATCGAGTTCTTGGAATGGAAATGGTATGATATAATCACTTGTATCTATCTTTTCAATGTTTGGGACCAGATTGAACACTTGCATGTTTCTTTTTTTTTTAGTAAAAATTCCTTCCATTACTTTTTTTTTGACATGATCAAAATTTTTTTGGGATATTAACTTTTTGTACATCTTATGGATTTCAACTGAAATACTTACTAGCTGAGTTGATTTCCTGGTAACTTAATTCAATCTGATGTGTCTATCTGCTATTTCACTTCTTTAGGATGTTGTCTTTTTAAATAAGTTGCACCTGGCAGGGAAGATCACCTCATGCCAGAATTGGGCTGATCTTGCTTATCAGTCAGGCAGCAATGTGGATATTAAGAATATGCTGACGGATCATTTTCCATGTGAATTTTTGCCAGCTTTAGCCTCTAGTTATTTCGAACAGAGTATCATAGCTATTTTTCACTCACTCCTTGAATGTCCTTTTTTTAAGGCATGCCCATTAAGGACTGTAACCATGCTGATGTTTTAACTTGTTTCAACCCTTTGCAGGGATTCAGATATGTTGCATCAGGTCCGATGGTCAGGTCATCATACAAGGCAGGAGAGTTCTATATCAAATCCATGATTGAATCTGATAGGGCCACATCTGCTCCGATATCTGCTCCTTGAGGCGTGAAAGATGGAATGTCCTCGAATCAGTCTAATAAAATCATTGTTTGTCGGGTAGATAAAAAAGAAAAATAATAAGAAAAGCTCCTGTAATCCATAATGTTGCCTAATTATTCTCTCAATTCGGTGTAATGCATTTCATCTGGATCCGTAATTGGTTTTGCAGCGAGAAGCTGGATTGGCTTTTTGATGTATGACAAGAATTCTCTTACGATAACTTCTTAAGAAATTTCATGTTTATTTTATCTTTTCCTTTTAACAAATCATAGCCAAAATTGGGTTTCCATAAGAAAATTTGATTGTCCAAAAAGGCAAAAAAAAACACACAACTACGAGATGGCTTATTGACCGGATGACTCTTATGTATCATTGCCCCTAGGAAAGACGAGTCACCATTCTCTTGGAAATTGTGCTCAAGCTCTAATCATGTAGCAACATACAGGACAAAACATGACATCTTGTTCTACAGGCGAACACTAAATGAAGCGATTGAAGCTGAATTGGTAATTAAGAGAGTAAACCAGGCAAATTTTCAAGTTGTTCAAGAGAAAAAGAAATGAATGAGAAAATTGACGGAGGAGAGAGGTCTGAGAAAGATGTGTTCTCTCTAATTCCACAAGCGGAGAACGTGCCCTTCCAGTGGGCCAATGCAGGACATGGGTGAGTGATATCTGACTTTCCTCTTGCAGGAACCAAAATCTGAATGTATAAACATCAGACACAGATTCACACTTTCAGTTCAGGTAGGTTAAAAATGGGCAAAAGGGTTTTTAAAAAATCCTCGACTGTCCCCCTTCAGTTAATTTTGCTGTCGTTGGCACGCTTGAGGCCTCCAACTTGAGCCATGCATCTGCATCATCTTTCTCCCTTGTTTTTTCCCATGGAGTTGAACCATTCTCAGAAACCTGCACCACACAACAGTGGCCACACAGCTGTTTGTCCCTCTCTTCCTCCAAGGGCTCATAGCTGCTCCATGCTTCCCCGTCCGCCGACGCCGACGTGTCAAAACGGTAGACAGCCGACATGGACATGAAGGCCTCCCCTGGAAGCCGATACCCAGCGACGAAATACAAGCACCTCCCAATCGGTGCCATGGTCAGATACACCCTCTGAATCCGCCTACCTGCCGCAGCTGCCGCATCATCACCATCGAACGGGGAGCAGAAATTTTTCACCTGGGATTGCTCCACCGCCCTCCACAGATTCACACTACCATCGTAGGCCTCGATGTGGCCCTTCCAAGTGTTCAAGCAGTCCCCAGAGCTGTAGAGCTTGTCGTCGATGGCCACGATCTGGTTGGGCGGGACGTCCAGCTGCCACATCACCAGGTTCAGCTCCCACTTCCCAGACCCCGTGTCGAACACCTCCACCGAGCTCCGCTCCGTCCACTCGAACTTCTTCTCCGAATCTTTCCTCTCCGCAAATCCCCCCACCACGTAGATTTTCCCCTGCCACGTCACCCCCACGCATTTGTATCTCAACCTGCTCATGTCTGGCAGCGAACTCCACTCGTCCGCCTTCGGATCGTACACCTCCGACGAACAAATGCCGCGGGCACACCCCATTGCAGTTTTCCCTCCCGCCACGTAGATCTTATCGCCGCAGACGGCACATGCGAAGTCGAAGCGAGGAGTGCCGAGCGGGGCGCATTCCGACCACTCGCTGGTCTGGACGTCGTATCGCAGCACGGTGGAAACGATGGCCATGTCCACCTCGGCGGCGACCTCATCGTCGTCGTCCGAGCCCTTCTTCCGGCACAGACGGCCGCCTATCACGTAGACCTCATGTCGGACGGCTACCATGGCGAAGTCCTTGAGGGCATGGTCGTCGGCGAGGCCCGGTATGGGCCCGACGTGGTGCCAGGTGTTGTCGAATGGATTGTAGGATTCTATCCAGCTGGATATATTCGGACCCCCCGAAGGCGGTGGCAGCCTGCTGCAAAAGGAAGCGATGATTCGATATTCGGAGCTGGTCGGCGGCAGGGGACCCATGATATGAGCACAGCTTTGGCACCTGGTGCTCGGAGCAGGTTTGGGGGTGTATTAGAAAAGGGTTAATATAACTGAGGCGTGCGGAGAGAGCGATGGCTGAGAATCTTTGGTAGATTATATCCAGGATTTGAGCTTTGGAAATTGCACTGGGTCTTTTGTTTTTAACCCTCCCATCTTTTCTTGTTCTAGGATTTCTCTTGGTTTTCCAAATTTAAATGCCGGCCCAGGGCTATCATCCTCACCATCGAAAGTTTCAAGTTGTGGCAGACAAGAAAGAGACCTTAGCACTAACCGAGGATAATGATTCAAGTACAGAAAATTTGAGAAAATGCCCAAGGATGCCATCAGCATCATAGTCAACCCCTGCGACTTTGGAGGATATCGAACAAGTGCCAGTGTTAAAAAACAATGGAGTACAAGGAATTCTCAAAGTGAAACTACAAAGTTGGTAGCATTATAAATTTCTATTCGAGCTCAATGGGTGCCCCCGCTTTGCACACTTTATTACAGGTTCGAGGGATCAAAACCAGCCAGAGAGGAAATCTCAACTGCGTGAGACCACCAAACGGCCGGAATTTTATCATGCAGTGTCTCCATACACGTCCGATGGCTCTGTTTTGGACCGACCACGACTGCAAGCAAACTGGTGGAAACAGAATCCTGGTAAATGCAGGGCTATAATGCACAAACCCCCATCGCCAAAGTACCAAAGAAGATCTAACGGGAGTGCAAGTCGAAGGCAATTCTGTGATAAAAAGGGGCTGGGAAATCCCTCCTATAGCACAGTCCAAAGGACCTGGTAGCAGCTAGACCTGTTACATAAATGGGGTTTCATAGCCTCTAAAAATTCACATGCCTCTACCAGACTAAAATCACAAGTCGGTAATTAAACACAACTTTCGAAGCTTAGAAGATATTCTTCCAAGAGAAAACTTCATTTGCTGTCTATGCAAATTTAGAGACAGCATGGCGTATTCCACAGATGGAACCAACTTGCAATAGACAATACCAGCAAAGTCGTCGATCTTCGTCCAAACGGAATAACATCCACAAGGTAAACCTAGTCACGGCTCTTCATAGAAAAGGAATCAGCAGTTGATTGTTCATGGCCTTGGTATCACCGTGCCTAAATGAGACTAGAAGGTATTTCCATCGCATGCACCATGCCAAAACCATACCTCGAACAAATATCACGAATATGGCCATGTTTTTTAAAGCAACATCGCAAAGTTATCACATTTAGTTGCAACCTTACAACGATAACAAGAATGACAGTACCAAAGTGGTAACATTGATGTATGGCGGATCACAAAAAGACCATGGAGAGGAATAAATACAGGAATTCCTGCAAGTCTTTTATATGGAATCCACGATCATCCCCAATATCTTGGAACAACTATCCTGAACAGGGGAAAAATTCAAATGTACAACAGAGTCGAAAAGAGCCGACTTCTGGGATAAAAGAATTGAACCATCCAGAAAAAAGAAACTATGAAGCAACCTGGATGCAGGCCTATATCAAAGTATTTACAAGGTGCCCCATTTCAACTTTCAACTGACAATACAACAGAGTGAACTGAGCTTCTCGCAGAGAGCTCTTGCCTGTCTTTCAAGTGGCAGGATCCTCAAGCATTGCAGTGGATAAATCATTGATGCGTGGATAAACAGCTTTCTCATCAAGCTGGTTCTGAGCCCAAATCAGCATTTTTAACAAACTAGGAAGCTTTGGGTCTGCAGATAAATGTGGGAATCGGTAATGCCATGAAATGTGGTAACATTGCTATCACACTATCAACCTTAGAGCAGAGAAACACATCAATATCCCGATGAACATATCACCAAGTATAGAAACGTTACTAAATATTGCTTAATAGAAACTAGCATGTCCAAAAGAGGTTCATAAATCACAAACAGGATATCAATTCAACATACAATAAATATCATCAGAAAATAAAAAAAGGACATATAAAAGTGTGCAAAGGGGTAGGCAATGCTATTCCATGATGGACATATCCTTCATGCTTGCTAACATCAAATTATGCACAATAGAAAAAAGTGAAAGGAGAAGTGGAGGGAAAGGGCAGAAAGAATGTGATAGGATAGAGGAAAATAATTGAAAATAAAGCAAATAAAGATAAATAGATATGCATTTTAGATGAAAGGAGGTAATAATTGAAAAAAATAAAAAATAGGAAAAAGTAAAAAAGTTAATGTAGTTAAATGCTACATCAATTAAAAGAGGATGGGAAAAGGAGAAAATATATTTCCATCTCTTTTCCCCATTACCAAACACCCTTTCATATTTGGCAGGACTAACAAGTAACAACAGAGATCCACCAGAAGAAACATCTACATTTAGGTTTCATATTTGGCCAGATTAATCAGGGGTCTAACAGAAGAATTATCTACATTCCCCTTAGGTTTCATATATGGCTACATTGATAGCAGGGATCTAGCAGAGAATATTATCAACATTCCAATCACTGATTCAATCTATACTGATTATCACAGTTGGTAAGAGTTTAAATGCTTAGAGAGGCAGAGTATACTGCTGCCGAATAGTGGGCGCAATTAGCTCATATAAAATTCTTTGATTGGAAGTAAATTATGGATATAAATAGGATGCAAAGGATTAGATACGCATTCCCAAAATAAGACACCAAAATGTTGATTAGCTCCTGACTGCCCATGGGCTGGATCCGAGCCATGTGATATTACAACTTGGTATTAGGCCACCAAAATAGTTTAAATCCTAGTCCATGCCAGGCTCAACACATTGACACTGTTAGACTTAGCACTTGACATTCACTGGGTCTGGGCATATGGTACAAGTACATAAAAACTCAATGCATCTCAACTCTCAAGAAGAAGCAATACCCATATGACCCGAATGATATCCATGCTATTGCAGGCTTGAAACTTACAATTAAATTAAGAATATTTACAGCACAAAACATTACACTTGTAATATATACATATATAAAGATGCTGGACCAAGCGGATGTATGTATGAGGATTTCCTGGATTCCTGGAAAAGATCCCCCAAGAAAATTTAACCAAGTGACATGATTCAAATGATGATCTACGTTGACTCTGCTCAATCTTCCAATTTCAGACCAAGTTGCATTTGTGAGCATGTCTCCCTAGTGAAAAATCACGCAAAATTGAATTGATGAATTTTAAATTAAATCACTAAATTTTAAACTATTTAATAGGTTAGATTAAGAATAACCCATTAAACAAACTGGGATACCTGCTTAAATATCCTTTCTTCCAAATCAAATAGAAGCATGTGGACCAGTTAATTGTGTGAAAGAATAAAGGAGAGGGCAGATGCTTTTAAGGGGGATATCTCAATACTCTGGCAGACTAGGATAGTTCATTAATCTGATTTAGGCTGGGCTTGAAAGACCCCGTAAGTAAATATGCTGAGCTCAAGCTGACCCAAGCTATCCTACAGATAACATTAAAAAAGATGAATTTATCTGTTCAAGCACTCAGTCTTGCCATCACCCGTATGAAACAAAGAAAAGCAATAAATTCAAGCAGGGCATTTTTTTCTAAAATGTTTGATGCAACCACATTGAATTTTCGAGTTTGGTTGGAAAGGTAAATTTAACCTGGAAGCAACATATATTGCCCTTCCATGACTCGGCTAGTGAGCATTTGTAGACACTGACATCAGTTTTCACATTTGGATTTCACTATCTGTTTCCACTACTTTGCTATGTGCTGATGTAATCTTGAACATGTCAACCACTAATATTGCGTGGACGTGCAATTATCATTACATAATCCATGAAACGATAAATAAATAATACTAAGATAATGACTAAATAATCAACTGTCGTTGTCTTGCAATTTAAATTGCAATCCTAATGATAAAAAGGCCAGTAGCAGACAACTTTCACCATGCAACCAAACATTTCGACATGCCAATAATGATAAAGGCGAATGCAAAAAAGAATTAAGTAACCAAACAACCTAAAGAAAACATACAAAGAGACATTGTGACAATAAAGAAACAACGATGAACACAATTTAATACTGTGCATGCATGCAAGTAAACGTAAATGTGCAGGATGGCAACAACTACTATAAAATTCTATCCACTGATAAAGGAGTTAAAGACTCAGCACAATGCGTACTAAAGGATGAAAATGCAGGGAGCTTCTACCTTTCTCATGGCTCTGACTTGTAAGAATGGCAGCATTCACCTCACTTGCAGTTTTTAGGCGCTGAGATATGCCTAGCAGATCCCCAACAGGACAATTTGACACATCTTCAAATGCAAGCAGTGCAATTGTTCTTTCCAACTCCTCTAAAAAGTTTGGCTGTCGCCACAGTTTAAATCTTAGTGAAAAAGTTAAAACATCATGATTTACTTTAAGTCAATGTAAAATATTAGTTTGAAAAACAAGATGCTGAATATGGTAAGAGCATTACATTTTCTTCACCTCTTGGGGCAAGCTCCTCCTGGGCAAACTCCAAAGCTTCTTCTACTTTTCCATTCCGAATCAATTCTATCAACCTTTGTTGTTGAAGATGGAAAAACAGTTGGGGATTTGTGTCCAGTATCTGCACAAAGAATCATCACATTATAAGAATATTCCACTCTCATTCATCATGATCATGTTTAATTATAAAAACTGAGCAATTAATTTGTCATTTAACTACAGACCAGTGGTAAAAGATTTCCATGTATGGAACAAGTTTCTAAACTATGGGTCCTTTATCATTATAATTTTCCGATAACATATGCACTGTGCAAATAAAATGGAGGACTTATCAGATATAGTTAAAAAGGACTCTAGAAGGTGCACACACTAGCTAGTTTAGCAGACAGAAACTCAAAAGCATGTAGGTGTTGTGCCAAGGCTCCAACCTACAATGCTACTTTCATTTCAGTAAAAATTAAAAAGAAAATAAGTAGGACCCCTTTAGATGCTGATGGTTGGTAGTTGAAGTAATGAGTCTCAAGAGAAATATCAAAAACAGGCATAGTCAACAATAAACATGGGAAAACATCATGGAGAAACAATATAAAAAACTGACACAATCAAAACTATTGCATACAGTGCACTGTTATCTTGACAGGCATTCTCCAAATGAAATTAAAAAGATTATTAAACAAAAGCATCTCAAATTCCGGATACAGAAATTTATTTTGGGAGGTTATAAATATTAAAATGGGGCATCTTACCTCAGGATTCAAATCATTAACTTTCTCAATTGCATCCTCGACATTGCCACACTGCACGGCCATTTTTACGGCCATGCGATCAGTTATTGTTGCAAGATCAATATCTGCTATTTAACAATAAGTAGAAAACTGTATTAAGAAATCAAAAGTTCCATCTCTGATTTCCAAAGGGAAAGGTTTGTCACTACTATTTAATACAACTAGGTGAAAGTTATGGATCATTACATACAAATCGCCATGTATGCATGTATCCATAAAACTGAAATATGCAATCACAACATTGAAACATAAAAATAAAAGACAGATGGATACGTTCAGTGCCCGACTCCATGCGGAACTTCTCTGCAGCTTCAACATAACCCTCTGTCACCAGAAAATTCATTACCAACTTATTCATGTCTTCTTTTCTTATCTTTACATCATTAAGCCTTTTTTCCCACTCTGCCCTTGTTATCAACTTCTTTGATGCAGACTGCAAAGAAAGTAGCACAGGTATTAATCAGCACAACATGTTATATCAAAAAAGATTGATCTTGTCTTCAGTACAGCAACGATGCAGATGCAGAGACAACAACATTAGCAAATCCATTCATCTCCCACTTCAAAAGATTTAATAGAAAAGGCACAAACACTCAATGAAATTACAAGAAAATCAGTACAAAAAGTCATATTGGGCCTAAGAACACCAGAGTCTCAGGGAATGTGTTCTCAGCTGTTTACAAAAATGAACAAATTATATTCACTGGAATACCTTTCTTTTACTCCAAGAATTGGAGGCCTGCATTTTCTGTCGAGATTTTTTTTTTTTTTTGTTTCAGATCTGCCAAATTGGAATTTGTCACTGAACATGCTTATACTCTAGTGTTTTGCTATTCTTTTCCTGTTTTCTTACCTGTAATAATTTTTTTAAACATTCTGAGAAGAAAAAAAGAAGAACAGTCCTGAAAAGCCTCAAAGGACAAAGGGTTGGATTACAGAAAGGTGATTGCAGCAGAAACACCATGTAGTCTAACTGACTGTTGGACATTTTCCCTCTAACATGTTGCATTGACAAAGAAGAAACTAAATAGGCAGTAAGAACAAACCAATCATCTCATCTGTTGCCTGGAAGCATATACTTAAGATATCATTTTGAAAGGGAAAAAGAAAGAGAGAAAGAAACATAGAAAAGTATTCCAAGAATGCTCTAGATAGGCAAGTCTCAAAACTTCGTTGGCCACACTGAAAACATCTTCATGGTGCTTCACATCCTTAGCGACACCTATCGAACACCTGGGCCAATGAAGCGTAAACGATCTTGCATGGAGCCAAGTCCCAGCAGCACCAGATAATGCACCATGATATAACACTCGATATGAATTAATCCGAAGAATCAAATGAAAAAAAGAGCTTAAAACTCATATACTTAATCTGTTTTTAAATCATCATGAACTCGTAGAGAGCATGAGTCATCGGAATTACCATTGTTTCAAGTGAATTGAGCTGACTAACGACAAACCAGAAAAGTGACATCAGTGCGCGTCATCCCAACCCATCTGGCATCCGATTATCTGAAACCGAACCATCAACTAAATCAGACCAAAGAAGATCCGAAACTCAACAGAAGAGCCACAGATCTAGGGTTTCGAGAAAAAAGAACAAGATAATTGAAAGAGAAACAAAATCAAATGCTAGCAAGAGCAAAACCCTAGGGTCAGAAGGTATTGCGTGTTGGAGTCGCAGAAACCCCACTTTTTGTAGAATGAAGAAAAAGGAAAGAGGGAGACAACAGCTACATGAAGAAAAAAGAATGAAATAAGAGAGTTTATAGCAACAGTTCTTGAAGCCATTTATGGGGGAGGGTAGAGAAGCGTTTCCCAGAAGAGGAGAAATCGAGAGGCATGATTCTACGTACCAGAAGATATGGGGGAGGGGTATTTTCGAGTAATATTTTCTGGCGGGCGCTTACCTTCGACAACGTCTGCCGGCGATCTGCTTTCCTCCTCGTATCTGCGCCCGATTGCTCGTGGGAGGGTTCTTTACTTCGGGGTGACTAATGATACGGTAGATCCGGATGTAGCAGACTACGGTACATCCGCCTATGGTCCTACGTGAGAAAGCATGTGGCTCAAGTCTATGGTGGACTGTAGTCTGATCCATTTATCTAATCGTATTGGAAGATACGACATTCATTAAAAAGGATAAGATGTTATAAAGTAACGAATAAACACAGAAATCATAAGTTCTTTTAAGGAAAAAAATATGCAATTAATAATGAAAAAAGAAAAATCTTCCCACCTGTCCAGGTAGAAAAGAAGCATTTCCATTCACATTCATCCATCTTACTCATTTTCGGTAACTCTATTCTTTTTATTTATTTACTTTATGAATGATGCAATCCTCTTTTTTATTTTAAATTCTACTTTTTTCACGTATCGTTACTCATTCAAGCCTAGGTTTTTTTAACGCCCGTTCATGATGCTCCTTTTTGTTCATTAGAGGATCAATTTTCTTTTCTTTTTTATTTCCGAGCACATGCAGCACAGAGCATCGACATCTGATCTTCCAGATGAGATTAGTAATCCCGCCACAATTACTTGGTGGCTCTACTATTTTTTATTACTTGATGATGGTTCCACTATGATAGCTATGCCAGTTTCTTTCTTCCTTTCCTTCTACAGGTGATGCTGGCATTTGCACGTGCTCAAACGGTGTAGCACTGTGGCCTAAAAAGATTTGTTAAGATTAAATTTTTTATCAATTCACATTCATTGAGCACACATGCTTGTGAGTTGTGACGTTTGCATCTATTCTCATGGTAAGCCCGTCGTCACATGGGATTTCCTTTTTCAGTCGGAAGTTGCTGGCTGCCGCCTATTTCGGTTGGGCTTTGGTGCATAGTGTAAGAGGGAAAACTCAGAGGCGGCAGGCATCTTTTCATCCAGTCAAACTTATAAACAGGATTGGGCAACACCGAACATTGCTAGGTTTATCTTATCATCTTTTCCCAAGTCACTTCTCTTCCCTGCTAAATTCCCCGTAATTCCAAAATAATTTAGGAGGCATCTGCTAGAAATCAACAAAGAATAGGTTTCAGATCACTCTCACAGTCTCACCATAATAATTAAGATGAAGCTTTGGACGTGCCTTTCCTTCCATTTTAGTTGTAAGAGTCCACATTTTGCTAGTGCATTCGAGGAATTGAAAGAAGAAGAAGAAAAAATGATAATGAAACAAAAAATTGGTAGCTACGAAATCATATCGATTTCTTGCTGAAAGAAACAGACCTAAACAAGTGAATGGGAGATTGTGATCAATAAGATTCTGGGTTACTTCTCATCTGGCAGTATAAGTCGGTCTTGTCCTTGTACTAGTCTTGCTGATCGGATGAAATCACCTGTTTTAATCTCTGGAAGAATATCTCTTCCAACAGTTGTATATCTGCGCATTACCATGGGACAGAAAAAAGAGGTAAGATCTACAATATAAAAAGCAAGGCAAACACGTTTTGACCACAATAATGAAGGAAAAATGCCTACTGAAGAAGACATACTAAATCTGCATAATTTGCCTACAAGCGTCTCATGCATGTGCGCCAGACGCAAGATCCAAGTGCATTCACTGAGAGGCCTTGCATGAACTGGGTTCGGTTGGTCAAAGAATGACTTGAAAGTGTCAATTCTCCAACTTGACCCAACCCATTATGGGCTCTGCTCTTAATTAAGGACCATGATCTCTTGAATCATTGATTTTTGAGCAATTGGTTTATAAACTCACCACCATACTGGTTTCAACGGGTCTGCCACATGCCCTCTGAGGAACTCATAAAAAATACATGCAGAAATTCATATGCAGCTGGCGTTCATTAAATAGCCACGCACACAAAAAAAAAATAATGCAGATGATGACATAATATCATCATACCCAAAAACAGAAAACTGTCCTTCATCAAAAGACAAACCTCCTAGTCCTGCCTGCAGAAAGAAAGAATCAACACACCATTTACAATATTAGCAGCAAACAAACTGGAAATAGTGTGTATATTGATGAATATCATGTCAATGATACTGTAGCTTCATATTTTTATCAATGAAAATAATAAGCATCAAATCTTCATCATAATATGCTTAGCTAAAACAGATTATTCAGGCTTCCAAACACTTAATTACCATGCATCTAGGGTCAAATGCCATCTTCAATGTGAGTATTCATGGTGATTCAAACGAAGTGGACTTGTTTATTTTGTCCACAAATACACTTGAAAAGAGAAATGACCATGAATAAGAAGACAATAGATATAGGTGAAAAGACTTTTGTTCTTATTTCTTGAGGGGAAATGACTAGCTGACCACTAGAAAACATGAAGAGAGGGGTTTTGATATGCAATTGAATATTCTTAAAACAATGTAGCATTTTACTTACACTTCTCTTGTCATAGAGATAAAAGAAAAATTGGTATGGTGATGAATACTCCTCAGAGACTTCGCTATGCACCATAGCAACAGCGCCATAAACAGATAGTGGAAGCACTGGCAGCTCCCCATCCTTACATGTGAACAGAAAAAAGAAAAGAAAAGAAAAGAAAAGAAAACTTAGAATGTTACACACAGAACGAGAAGCCGCATAATGCTGTCCACAAAATGAAAATCCATAAGAAACTGACCTGCACACTTAGTGTTGTTTTGTACAATGGCTCAAACTGTCCAGCTGGCATTATTTCTAGAGGGACACTAAAACCACTGTTCTGAGGTCCATCATCTGAAAGAACAGCTTGATTTACAAGGTTCAGCTTAACCCCATCATAAGCCCCATCAATCACCTGAAAGAATTGTCCACTAAACTCAGACAACTTAGATACCTCAGATCACTGCCGTCAACTTGAATGAGTCAATTACTTATTACACTTCCATATTTGGAAGCAACTAAAATGGTTGCAATGGCCAAGTTCTAAGTCAATCACTGAGCTTTCAATGATACAGAAAATAGCTGTGCCATCATTGTCATTGTCATCTAGGTTTTTTGCAAACTAATTCAAGACAGCATGGTTGTATATGATGTGAAAATAAATGCTGATTCCAAGAAATGACAGCACATCTTGAGAAAAGAACTGGAACTAAAAACTGCAATCCATATACCAATTTCATCTAAAAATGCCAGGACCATGAGGGTAAGCACTGGAACTAAAATCATAAGTCATATATCAATTTCATCTAAAAAATACAAGGAACATATGAAGTTCAGCTACCTTACCAATTTTGCAAAGTTTCCTGCTGTTAGTGGAGCTGAATATCCATCAATAACAACCTGAAGATATGGCTCACTGATCAATAAAAAAAGCACAGTCAAGGAACAGTAAATAACAATTCTCTCAAAACTCTATGCAATCAAGGACCTAAACAAAATTCATTTGCCACTTTTTCTATGTTGATGATGCAATGTTCTAAAGTTGAGAATTAGAAACAAGATATATGTCTGAGGAGAGAAAATAATTTGCTAGAATAATTATCCTCTTATCCCTCCAAAGTAATCTGAATTAAAGGGATAAAATCCTCCTAAATTTCTGTATCAACAAATCACAATAACTCATATCAGTGGGGGACCTTGATGCAAATACTGATTTTTTATGATCATCTGGCTAGAAATGTGGAATAGCCATGCCTCAAACTAATAAAATGTTGGCCCTACATGAACAATCATACGAAAGGGGCTGAATTTTAGAAAACAATGCCAACTTCTTTCATCTACAATGCAAAGTCCAACAAACCTGAAGGGTGGCAAGTTTTCTTCGCTCCCCCGCAGATGCTGCAGAAAATGTTGAACCATCCCCTCTCTCGATGGTGAATTCAACAATTCCCCTTCCTGTAAGCCTACAACAACCGAAGAAAGTTAAAAAAAAAAAAAGGCCGTAGACGAGGAATCCACTCTATATTTTTGTTTTCCACCATATTCTAAAGAAAAACAGCCAAATACTCCCAGATTTAACAAGCAAAAAAAAGTGCTCCCAATTCCCAAATGCACTGCCTATAGGGGATGGATATCATGAAAAGTGAAAAACAAGTTACCATCATCAACGCATGGCATTGTCTTGGACATTTTGGTCTGGTCTTGCAAATCCTTTTTACCAGTCATGGTCAAAACATCAATATCTAATCACTTCTGCAAATGATGCATGAATGACTGCCGACATGACATCTCCCTGCTTCTTTATGAAGGGCTGGGGAGCAATTATCTTCTACACTAAATTTCCAATTGCATCTCAGAGATTTAATGAATCCTTTTGTTATCTTGATACCTACTTAGAAATTTCTAAGAGCCTTTATATTGCACATTAGCATATAAAATTATGGAGTAATGTAAACATAAATGTAGTGAATGAGAGCATATAGAGGATACATCATCTAAGATGTAAATTCTGAGAAATTAAATGATAAAATATTTCAGATCTGTGATCAAATACAAAATGTTCATGCCATAAAATAATGTAAAATATGTGATAAATGTAAACACGGCATAGTTCAAGAGAGACCTTTGAGAATGTGAACATGCCTGATTCACATGGAGCAACATAAATCATCGTGATGGCATGCCAGACCAAGTTATGTTTAAACACTTAATTGGATACAAAAATATACTTGATATTTTAGCAAGAAAAATAATTCAGACAAGAAGTGCATGTGTTTGATAGTAGCCGTTCTTAGAGTGTGGTTAGAGAACTGGGTTCACTAAAAGGAAATTTTAGATGAACTAAATGTCCTAACCCTAATTTTTTAAAGAGTTTTTACTATGTGAGAAAACCTAAGGAAGGTGAAGTGTCTAGGATCATAATTTCATAAAGCTCAACAACCAAAGGAAGGTTAATGGTCTAGAATCATAATTTCACAAAGCTCAAGAACCTAAGGAAGGTTAAGGGTCTAGGAATATAATTTCGCAAAGCTCACAAAACAATGGGTGCAAGACTCGTGTGCATTGCCAAATGTGTCAAAGAACAATATGTAGGGCTAGCTTCAGTATGCCACCATAATTATCTTGTTCATACAAAACAGAAATAAATGCAAGAAATTATCAAACTTATTGGGGAAGTATGTGATAGGATATGATAAATTTTTCTGAAGTCATCATACAATGAGATGAAGCAAGAGTTTTGTTTGTCCTGACAATTCAATGAATACCTTCGCATTGACATAAGCAACTAATTATGCAGGAGAATGGCCTTCCATGTTTCCCATCATTCTCTAGAAGTCTCCACTAAGAGTTTAAGTTAATATTCTGAGAAAAATTATCCAGATAACAAGAGTTGGAAAATATAAATTGTAAATCTAGCTCAATCTCAAGAAACATCTATGAGTTCCCATTCATCTAAAAAGGCATAGTTATTGGGACATGTTCTGCAATATCCTTCATCC
>JAYJMB010007326.1:0-10307 GCA_036873735.1 Pouteria campechiana
GCAAGTGCTCTGTCAATCGCTTTTACCACGGGGCAAACGTGCAATGAAAGCTCAGCCTATTTTTGGTCGTTTGTCATCTGTAAATGTGAGGAAGAAACCATTTTTACTTAGCTTTAATAACCAAAATAGTTTCAAAGAGCTGTTTATCATGAGATTATCACCAAAGGGAAAAATTCAATTGATGTATTTGTGAGTGGTTTATCTTCGCTAGAGAAGTTGGTCCAGGAGTCTTGATTTGTTCACCTGCTGAATGTCTGACATCTCTGTCCATCATATAAGTTGTTGAAAAAGTTGAAGTTGGAAACTCCAGTTACTTCTTGGCTAATTTCAGATGCAGATTTAGTGATTGTTTCCGACAAACCAGAAGCTCAAGCAATTGAGGTAGCAATGCCAGAAGCACAATATCAACAGGCTCTAACATTAAGTGGATTTCATCAGACTCCACAAATCTTTCCAGTGAAGATAAATATATATATATATATATATATATATAGCAAGCAGGATGATTTTTTTGGGTTTTCTTTGTTTCTTTCAAATAAAACATTCATAGGTTTGTTTGAGAAGTTTATAGGATTTTGTGGTATTTCTGTCTCTGAAAGTAGTCCAGTTCCAAGGCTACTAATTCTACTTACTAAGGATTTGAAAGCTTTTGAAATCAAATTCACAATCCAACAAATGACATACGCTGATCAAGAGGAAGGTTAACAACGTGTACAAGCAGCTATATGAAATGCAAAAAGTCTGGATACTGTTGGTCATAGAAGATTTGCCAGAGTCTGATGGCATGAGATCCATGGCATCCATTTTACCAGGATCTCCCTAGATTTTTGTAGTAAAAACAAAATGCACACGGCTTGTTTATTCGGTGATGTTTCTAACTTAGGTAAAGGATTTGTATAGAATGTCATATGAGGAATGGGTGAAAACAAACAATGTCGATTCCCACCAGGACTACAATTTCTTGAGCATATATGATTGATTAATTACATTTTTTAATTAACAGCTAAGTCATACACGAGTTTATATATGGTCTTGATTGGAACATTTCAAACAATTTACTGGCAGGTTGTAGCTAAAATGAACATTATTTGATTGGATAAGGCATCCTATTTTCTTCTTAATTGTATTAAATTCTATTAACATGTCTATCAATGCTAGATCTACAAAGTGTATTAAAAATCTAAAAGAATGTTAATCACTTCCATTTCTGATAAATGCCAAGGTTAGGGGTTCCCTTTTCTCGGGAATCACAGGTAGATGATGCATTCCTATCATGCCAGGGCGCATGAATAATGTGTATTATTAGAACATCAACAGAGATATTATGAATTCTTTTCTTGCATTTCTTACAATTTTAATCCAATGATGAAAGTTGCAGCTTGGAGATTGTATCTCAAAATCATATTCCAGTTGCTCAATGCATATATTCTAAGGCCATCTCAGCTAGATCAGAAGAGATTGTAAAGCATAGCGATGAGCTGAAGGTTGTTAGGACACTAAATGAACCGCGGCAGCGCAAACCGACAATGGTGGACATTCCGGTCAGCAGCCGTTTGCATCACCGGCGTTATGACTTGCGCCCAGTGGCAGGGAGACGATGATGACATCGCCGGCCACGCTGCTGAGCATGAAGCTGACACACTGTTGGTTCCGCCCACCAGCAGAAGAACGAAGCCGACTACGGGCATGGCCATGCTGCTGTCCGGTGGAGACGGCGACGTCGCAGAGATGCCCGACTTTCCGACGGGTGTAGAAGTTGTCAATTGCGAACAAGGTGTCCGGTGGTCGCATTTTCATGCAACTGACGTCAGACAGCATTGCCGGCGGAAACGCTGGCAGCAGGCGGCACCCCTATTCCGTGGCAGCCACGAACAGGGTGTCCGATGAAGACGGCGACAGCGATGCCGACATCGAACGGCGTCACCGGCTAAAGCGTCGGCAGCAACATAACCTACGGTCGTCAACAGCATGGCAGCGGACCGGCGGCAGCGACGTCTGGCCGTTGGCAGCAATGCAAGCAATGGAGGCCGACGGGCGGTGAATTCTTCCGGCTAGCGGTGATGGCTGCACGACGTGGGAGGGGACCCTAAAAGCATCAGCGCACTTCAAGAAGCCTGATGAACGGAGCTGATTAGGCGTTCGGTCGTCAGTCGACGAAACCGAACACCCACTTTGCGGCCAAAGCAGGAGGCTGGTCCGGCATCGATGACCCCCCTCTGGCTGCCAGATCAGGTATCCGGTGCGGTAAAATTGAATCCAGCTGTTCGGCCGAATCCGATCGGTTGCCCGACCGGCGGACACCGCTGGCGGAGATGGACAGCAGCGACGACGACCCAACACGGGTGAACACGGGCAGCGGGCGACACCCCTATTTTGTGGCAGCCACGAACAGGGTGTCCGGTGGAAACGGCAGCAGCAATGCTGGCGTTGAACAGCATCACCGGCTGAAGCATCGACAGAAATGCAACCTACAATCGCCGACAGCATGGCAGCGGACCGGTGGCAGCGACGTCTGGCCGTTGGCAGCAACGCAAGCAATGGAGGCCAATGGGCAGTGAATTCTTCCTGCTAGCAGTGATGGCTGCACGACGTGGGAGGGGACCCTAAAAGCATCAACACATTTCAAGAAGCCTAATGAAAGAAGCTAATCAGGCATTCGGTCATCGGCCGGCGAAACCGAACACCCACTTTGCGGCCAAAGCGAGAGGCTGGTCCGGCGTCGACGACCCCCCTTTGGCTACCAGATCATGTATCTGGTGCGGTAAAATCGAATCTAGTCGTTCAGTCGTTCGATCGGCGGATAGCGCTGGTGGAGATAAACTGCGTTGCTAACGGGAGCGCTGGCAGCAAGCGGCTCCCCTATTCCGTGGCTGCTACAGATAGGGTGTCCGAAGGAGGCAACGTCATGCAACCAACGTCGGACAGTGTCACCGGTGGAAGTGTGCACAGCAGGCGGCTCCCCTGTTCCGTGGCTGCCACGGACAGGGTGTCCGAAGGAGGCAGCGTCACGCAATCAACGTCGGACAGCATCACCGGCAAAAGCATGCGCAGCAGGTGGCTCCCCTGTTCCATGGCAGCAAAGCGTCCAATCGGGAAGCAACGATCATGATGGCAGCGGTGGATGGTGCAATCTGGCCCCATCTTTAGCAACGACGACAACAGCAAACCAGCATTGATGACGACACCCCCACTCGGCGAGCAGCGATGTCAATTAGCAATGAGTGGCTGCCCGCCCGAGTTGCGCAGATGAAGCCGAAGATGGCTCACGCGAATGGAGGTGTCAACTGCCTGCGACGTCCATGCCAGGTGACAGCAAAGAGTTCAATAGGCTGCGGTCAGGCAGGTAGCGTTCCCCTGTGGTCGTGTAGGCTCTGGGTTGAGCGGGTCGCACAAATGGGCAGGTGAGCGGAGCAAGTCGTGCAACAAGAGCCGGGCTGCGCAGCTGACATGGGAGATTATTACTCGACCGTGCCGCAGTTGACATGCATTCGAAACACCGCAAGCTGAATGCCGCAGCTGGGATGTCCCTGAGTAGCACAACTGCCGCAACTGCAACGCCGTGCCGAATGCCGCAACTGAAACACTCTTCAAGTGCAACGTCGGATCGAAATGCCTCAGTCGGGCGCAGTCTGCCGCAAGTGCAACGTCGGATTGAAATGCCGCAGCCGGGTGCAGTCCGCCGCAAGTGCAACATTGGATCGAAATGCCGCGCAGACACAGTTGCGCAGCAACACCACCCACGTACCTTTACAAAATTACCAAAGTGCCAAAAGCCGAAGCTAAAATCATTTTTAGAAATTCCCAAATTGCCCCTGTACTCAAGAAAACTATAAATACCCCTCATTTTTCTAAGAGAGGGGACCTTTTTTGGAAGGGAGAGGGAGGATTTTTTGAAGAGAGGATTTTTTTGAAGAAGAATTCTCTTGGAACTTGGAGGAGGAGCTTGAGGAATCTTCAAGAGGCAGGTGTCTCACTTGACACTGGTGACCTTTGGCCACTGGTAATCTCTCTGGTGTCTGAGGGCCCATTGCCATAGCCCCACCATGGTACACACGTGGGTCCCACCCATGCTATGGTAATGGTGAGTCCCATATGACCAATGGACAACAGGATAATACTGAATTAGACATTCTAAACACATTAAAACCTGTTTGAACCCTGATTAAACCACGTAATTGCCCCATAAATCAGAAAATTTATGACATCGTCTTAACTAAGAACTGTTATTAACACTAATCACTATCATTAGCATTAATCACTGTCATTAATACTAATCACTGTCATTAGCATTAACTCAAATTGTAATTAGGCTTAATTCATGTAGTTTGGATCTTCGATCTCTTACAGTATAAATGGCAGAGATCGCCCGCTTGTAGTTTTTTATGGGATATTGGAAAACACCACTCACTAACTCATTCAAAAGCCTAAGTCTGGGACCGAATCACTGAGTCGTGACTCACCGAGTTACTGAGTTATGACCCACTGAGTCAAACCTTAGCAAACACCACTCACCAATTCATTCAAAAGCCTAAGTCTAGTTCATCGAGTCATTGAGTCATGACTCACCGAGTTACTGAGTCATGACCTACTGAGTCAAACCTTAGCAAACACCACTCACCAACTCATTCAAAAGCCTAAGTCTAGGACCAAGTCACCGAGTCGTGACTCACCGAGTCACTGAGTCAAACCTTAGCATATACCATTCATCAAAACAGCTAAACTTAGTCAACTTGGTCCATTCTTCCTAAGCTTCTCATGGGTAATTAAGAGAGCTGAGCTAAACTTAGTCAACCTGGCCTACTCTTTCTAAGCTTCTTATCGGCAATAAGAGAAAGCTGAACCAAACCTAGGTCACCTATTTTCTCCCGATCTCTTTCAGGTCTAAACACAATAGAGGTCACCCGATCTTGAGTCCTTCTGGGATATGCCAATTGTGTCACAAAACATCTACCGTCTTTATGATTTCTTACAGTCTAAACAATAGAAATCACCGGGTCTTGATTTCACTTGGGACAGACCAATCGGATTAAAACACCCATTTCCTAGTTGACCCAGTGTCTAGCAATCCAGTCTAGAACCATGTCATCCCACCCGCCCATTGACTTGAAGCGATCCCCTAAATATCAAGTCATTGCAATGTGCTCGGCGATCTCAAAGACAGCACACGTTTATTTTGAGAGAAAGTATGTGATTTGTTTTTGAATTTCTAAGATGCATTGTACTTTTTCTTTTAATCAAGGATTTTCTCCCACTGGGGAGATGTAATTAAGACCACTTGTGGTCTGGGATGGAACATATAATTATTCTGATGTACACAGCAAGTGTAATCAAATTGAGGACAATCAATAAAAAATAAAAAATGCTTGATTCATCCCAAAATGACAAATCCTATAATGTTGTTTCATTTACTTATTTCTTCCTCATTTTTATCCTTGTTACAAAGGTTTAGGATAATTCTGTCCAGGTCACTGCAGCATCATATAGTGGTGGCTAGGAAATTGAGATGATTGGTTGCGGCAAAAAGCTGGTGGTAATTGAAGCTGATGGAAACAAACATAAAATATTCGAATTGCAATTTGGATCTAAGTTATCATGATATTTTAATAAAATCTAAGTTAATTATTAATACACCAAGAATAATTTGTAGGTTCCCGTAAGATGGCTTAACTCAAGATGGGAGTGATAAATTGGGTTAATAAAAATTCATTACTTAAGCCCTATTAGATTATTTTTCTCTTTTCATAATTTTCTGTGGCGCATTGTGAGATAAATAATGAAAATAGTAAAATGTATGAAAAATAAAGCAAGTAAGCAAACACATGCACAGATAACAAGATTTCAAAGTGCTCCGAGTACTCTTTTAGTTTTCACGAGCTCACCAGGAAACTCACTGGTTTCGAAGATCACCAGCAAACTTGTCGATTTTTTAGAGCTCACCAATAACTCATATAATGTGGTTTTCATGAGCTTACCACAAACTTACTAGTTTCAAAGATCACCAACAAACCTGTTGATTTTTTAGAGCTCACAAATAATTCTCTAGTTTTAAGTTTATCAAAAATCTGATATACTTTTACATAGTATTTCTCTCAAGCATAGGGGAAGATTTTGTCTCTTTTTTAGCTCTATGTAATACAAAAGATCTACCTATAGTGTAAAGACAATGACTATAAGGATATGAAGGTTTAAGCTCAAGGATAGATAACTAAAGGTTTAAACTCTTGGCCATGGGCGGAAGGATTTGCATAAGGTTAAGCTCATTTAAAATATTTTCCTTCATAACCTGTGAATTATCCCACCTTTTCTCCTTAAATAGCTTTTTCTTATTTTCAATCATTGGAGAAGATGAGTTTCATTGAATGCAAAAATGAGAGCAGTATTGAATGAATAAGATTGTTTGAATTTTCTGCCGTTGGAGTCCAGGTCTTTCTGTTTTGTCTCAGGCTGCTGCATCACTGTTTAGAGAGAAGGATGAGCTATGTTAAAAGGTGTTCCTCGATTGATGTATTACAGCTTTGAAAATCTTGCAACGCTATTTATTGCTGAAAACGATGACTGATATAAGTCTGCACAATGTCTGCATGAGTGCAGATGTCATTTGAATGCTAGTCACATAAATCAATTTTTTTTGACAAGTCATTACCTTTCTCTATTTGTATTTGTCTGCCATAAGTTGCAAACGAATTCTTCAAAGGTTCGACTGTTAGTTGAACTTTCATAAGAGTGATTTGTCTATTGCAAGTAGCGGACGAACTTTGAATGACGCATATGAAGTCGAACTAACTAATAAACAAACTTTGCTTTGTCCGCCTGAATTTCTCTAAGAGATTTGTCTATTGATCGATCCTTCATATATGTACTTTGTCTATTGTAAATAAGAGACTAACTTTGAGTCGCGCTGACAAAGTTGGGCTAATTGATTGACAAACTTCTCCTTCTATCTGAATAGACAAAATGAGATATTTTTCCTTTGTTCTTCATTTGTCTGATAGAGGTGGTGGATGAAGTTCGCTTTGACTTGCTCTAACAGACGAACTATTATATTCTTCTTTTGTTCCACTTTGTCTGTTAGAGACGGCTGATAAAGCTTGTTTTAGCTTAGTCGAACAGACGAAGTATAGTATTCGTCTGATGTAAGCAATAGACGAACTATGTTCTACTTGTCTTGGATGGAGTACTCTGCACGTCGCATGGATTTGTCTATTATAAGTTGTAGATGGTTGTGCCTTTGTCTGTTAAAGCCTATTTTGGTCAAAGCAACACTTTATCTGTTCAACTTTGTCTATGCTCACTATGCAACTTCTACTTTGTCTTCTGCTTTGGTTGATACTTTGTCTGTCGCAAGTAACAAACGAACTTTTGATCAACAGATGAAATGAATTTCTTCAACTGTTTTGCACACTTCGAGCAACAGAAGGGGTTTGTTCTTGCAACTTCTTTGTTTCTTCAATCTTTATTTGTCCGTTTTGGCTTAGTTGAAATTCTACTCTCTTATCTGTTTATATTATCTTGTTATCCTCAGACTAATTCATTCTTCTAATTTTGTTAATTAGACAAAGTTTTCTCTTCTTTGTGCATGATTGTCTGGGCGGCAATTACATCTTTCTTCCTTTGTCTGAGTATTTGATGGATCTTCTTCTTTTTTCTTTATCTTAGATAACTTTTCTCTAGTTGGTGTAGATAGTTCGAATTTCTCGAATAACTTTATGCCCTTTCACCATGGCTTTGTCTTCAACTTTATTTGTCTTGCATTTTTCTGTTGAGATTTTCTCTTTAAGGTTGACAGACAATGCAAACTCGTTATAGCACATCTTCAAAGCCTTATTTGTCTCATATTGCTTTTGTTCCTGAAAGCATCTAATATAATCTTTCTTGTTGCTTGTCTCCAAACCTTCTGCTTTCTTCTTTTTCTTTTACAATTTCACCAGTTCAGCTCCTTTTGGAACGTAACAGATAATTGTGGTAATTTGTTGCAGACGATCATTATCCTACACTTAAACTTTTCTGCACTTGCTATGTCGTTAGCTTTCATATATAATATCAGAATGTATTTTATCTTTATGTGATTATAATGTTTTGTAAACCAAGAATAATATACATCTCTATTACATGTACAATATGAAAGCTTAAGTAATTATCATGCTTAGTATGATTTAGCAGATTTATGGAGTAAAGAGTAATTAATGTTACACGCACCATAATGTGAGAAATATATGCTTATATAATTAAATATTCATGATTATATATTTATGTTAATTAATATTTATCAATTTATAATTATATATATGATTGTTAGAGATTTAAACATACAAATTTCTTATCTTAATACAAGTTTTATTATTATCAAAATTGTATACTATAATGCTGACATAATTTGGATCTAACATCGAAGTAGACCTCAATTCATAAAAAAGAATGTCAGATTAACTTACTATCATTGTATTTATTGTGGCATTTTGAGTGCACAATGCTTGTAAAATAATAAAATAAATGCAATGATAATTAGGATTTATTTGGTAACGAGGCAAAAAAAAGAGATTTCAGCATTCTACCTTTTCTTAACCCATTTTTTACCTATTTTAACCCATGATTTACTTTATTTTTAATCATTATTTTATAATATATGACATTATTTTATCTTTTTTACCCCATATATATATATATTTTACCCTTTTTCTTGTTCCCAAATGGACCCAAATTGATACCCACTTTTAAAAAATTTCTTCAAATTAATTTTATTTTTTGATCAATTCTTATTATTTACTTGATGATTAACATAGACCTTGTTTTCGTCATATTTTTATATTTTCATTTCTAATTTTATTCTATGATATTATTTTTATATTTATATTTTCCTCTCCATTTCCCTATCTTTATTTATTTCTTAACATAAAATCGAGCATTAAAAATGGTTATTTTCAACTTTAGCATCTATCAATCCTTGAATTAGGAAATGGACGGTTGATTGGGATTAACAACGTCTGTCTCTTACGATACGAGCGCATTGAAATCACCGTTGCTGCGCAGCAGGCTTCGCGGCAATTACCGTTGGAAGTAAACGATACGGTGGGATGCGGAGCATGGGCGTATGGTACACCTTATCTCTATTTTGCACGCGGAAGAATGATCTGTGATCTCAACCATCCGAATAAATATAAATCGAATTTTAATATCAATTTCAAAAATTATATATGAATCTCAAGACCTTTTACTCTTTTTCCTATTATTTCTAAGGCAATTGTCTGGCAAGTAAAATAATTAGGCTATAAAATTGGAACTAGTATAATAAAGAAAATTGAAAAAAATACAAAATTTCAATTACAAGTAAAACGTTTGAAAATACCATCGATTTACTTGACTGACCATCCACTTACATTTAATGCATAATCTCATACAGTTCACAGTCATCTCCAAGCTGAAAATGACCACAAATTGAAGATCTAAACCGTTCATCTTGTATATCTTGCAGAAATTTCTATACCCAAGATTATATTATTGCTTTTAAGTAGAATAAAAGAAAATCCAGTTACATGCAATACTCTTGGGCTTGCAGACGTTCATCCCTGAAAACAGCATAAATTGAAGATCTGAACCGTTCAAAGATATATCTTAGAAAAGATTGTTTACCCAAAAACAGCATTATTGACGGTCCAGGTCCAAATTCAGTAGCTGCTTCCCATGACCCGTATTAAATGGCCTTTTTTCTTTAAACATATTTGGACCATCTAAAACATATTTGCATCATTTATCTAATCTAGTTAATATTTGTTTTTCATAAATTGAGTTCGTTTGCTTGCTAGTTGCTGTGGTGTTAATGTTTTTATATATTAATGTGTTAATGCTTTTTCATATATTGTCAATTGCTATAATATTAATGTATTTTCAAATATTGCTGTGTTAATATTGAATTTATTTATCATAGATTTTTTTTATATATTTTAAAAAATTTTAATATATTTTTAATTAAAAAAATTAAATAAGTAAAATAATTATTATATTATAATTATATTATACTGATGTCATCGATTTAAATTAGTTCACGCTGCCAGTTTAACCGGAACCACACTCAAACGGTTCAACGTCGTGTCCGGTCTCTACACGTTGCCAAAGTAAATTTCGGAATGTAAGCACCGGCAGCAAGCAGAGCCAGTCAAAAAATTTTCAACTTCATCTGGCGATTTCGAGAGAGAGAGAGAGGGATCGTCGGAGAATACTTCGAGCGGAGGAGCGATGGAGCTCTGCAGACGTTGCTTTGGCTTCTCCTGCTTTCTGTTGGAAAGATAAAAGCTTTCAGAGATGCAAAGTCG
>JAYJMB010007328.1:0-10307 GCA_036873735.1 Pouteria campechiana
AGCTTTGAAATATAGCCATTACAAACATGTTTGGCACCATTTTCAAACTTATCAGGTGGAGTTTGACAGCAACTTTTGGGCTCAGAACTTCTGTTCTTTGATTTTCTACTAACCAAAACTTCTGTGTCCATTTTAAAGAAGTTCTATCATAAGTGTGGTTTTGGCTGTATTCACAACAGGAAAATTTTTACTTCTGAGAAACTTCTGTGGGTATTTTACATTACTTCTGAAGTTTGAAAGTATTCTTGCTTCTGATGAACTTCTATGATAGCTTTGAATGCTCAAAAATAATTTCTGATTTGTTTCTTATTGGTACATTATAATTATGCTTGTTGTTCTAACTTTTGAACTTATCATCTTCGTTGTTCTTCTGAGAATGATTTTTTGCATCATTATGTTGTTTCTAATTTATTTTTATGCATCTTAATATTGCTTCTGATTTGCTTCTATGCTTAGTAATATTGCTTCTGACTTACTTCTGTGTATTATATTATTGCTTCTGATTTTCTTCTATGCTTAGTAACGTTGCTTCTGACTTACTTCTGTGTATTCTATCCTTGCTCTGTCTAGCTTCTGTGCAATGCTATATTTCTTCTGTTGCATTTTTTTACAACTAAATCATCTTCTATACTTCTTCTGTGGTTCTTCTGATTTTCAATTTTGCTTCTGAAGAAGTTCTAGGTCGCTTCTAATTTGGTTCTGAGTTGCATCTGATTGCTTCTGATTAAGTCTGATTTCTTCATAACCTTTGATCTTTTCATGATTAACTTAAAAACAAGTTTTGAAATACTTTCATGTGCCTTTTGAATATCTTTTTATTTGAGCATTCCTTTAATATTTTCCTTAATCGATTTTTGATACTAATACTGCAACACTTAGAAAGTGATTAATTAGTACCTTGATTCTTCACTCACTTGTTTGTTCATCATTAAAACTAAGTTATTTAATCTTATTCATCTTCAAAATCAAGCTTAATAAAGGAGTTAGACTTATCGATTGCTTCTATATCTAGTGGACAACAGTTTTTGCATTGTGGCTCCAAAACTAAGTTTGCGACTTTGGCTGTAGTGCGGGATTTTAGCTACATTTTTGGCTTGGTTTTTAAGGTAGCTTGAAGAGGCTTTCTAAGGGATGCTTTTGGGACATTTTGGAAGTATTTTGGCTAGGGTTTTGAGGTTCTTTTGGAGGGTTTTTGGAGAGCTTTTGAAGGGAGAAGATCAAATGGAAGATCAAGGAGCAAAAGATGGCAATTAAGGAGTGGAAGACAAGCACAAAAGGAAAGACTTTGGTTTCCTTTATTTTCACTTTCTTCTTTTTTCTTGTAATTGTGAATTTGTTTTGGGGATTTCAACTAAGATAATGTTAAATCATTATTTAGTTGATTCATTCAACATCATGTCTAACTAATTTCCCTCCTTTTAGAGGGACGATGAAGTTTATATGAATTTCATGGATTAATCAATTATTTTGCTTGATTTACAATAAAAATACACAATCCTTGTGGATACAACAACCCTCTCACTATTATATTATAAAACTTGATGTAGTATACTTGCGGTATAAGTTACAATGAACAATCTCAGACAAAGAAGATAATTAGATCTGTTAAAGGATTATACCATCATCATTTATTATCATCCTGGTAAAGCTAATGTGGTGGCAGATGCTTTGAGTCATAAGTCCCATATAGGAGTGGTAGCTCTAATCATAGATTGAATACAATTAATTCATCATATGGAAGGGTTATGGCTTGAGGTATTAGCTTCAACAAGGGTGAGGCAGCTATGTGCTTTGTAGATAAGCTAACACTCATTGATTGGATTAAGGCATCTTAGAAACAAGATCCATTTGTTTGAGAGGTTTGCGGCGAACTAGACCAAGGAGAGCCAATTAAGTTTCTTTATGAGGTTGATGGTACTCTATTGCTCTATAATAGATTTGTAAGGCCTAGTGTGGACAATCCTTAAAGAGAGATTCTAGAGAAGGCACATCAGTCATGGTTCTCTATACATCTAGGAAGTACTATAATGTATAGGGACCTTAAGAGGAGTTTTTGGTAGAACAACATGAAAAGAGAAATTGCTCAGTGATAAGCTCATAATATATCATATTTTTATATCTAAATTCACATGTTTAAGAATCTCTTTAATGTGTTTTCAGTGGTTTTGTATTGACATTTAAGTGAATATTGCACTTAACAAATTTTATTTCATTGCAGACATAAAATTTTGTAAAATGAAACTAAAGATTACAAAAGGCATCACTTAAAAGTAATTTCTAAGACTGATGGAGGCATATTTGCAAAATTTGTCAACATGAAAGTTTTATAATTTGTTCTTAGCTTTCCAATACATTTAGAATCATATGATTCTAAGTTTATATGAAAAAGTTATAGCTAAAATAGTGTAACAATCTCTAGAGCATTACATTCATCTACTACTTTATCTGTCAGAAGGTGTCATTTTGAGGGCTCATGATTCATAGAGGATTGATGATTCAGATAAAGTGATCAATATAAAAGTTATAGCCCCTAACATAATCTATCAAATTCAAAAAGAACATGCAATTCTAATTTCATATAAAAAAATTATGATCAAAATACTAAAACTGTCTCCAGAAGAACTTTGTCTATAGTAAGTAGAACTTCATCTTTAGCCATAGAACTTCGTCTGTTGGTGATAAAAATTTGTCTATAGTTAGTAGAACTTCATTTGCCGGAGACAATACTTTGTCTATAGACTACTCATAGACAAAATAGATTCAGAAAATGCAGAAAATAGTTTTGGGATGAAATAGAAGTGCGAAACATAAAAATTTTAGATTGTTGAATGTGATGTTGCTATCCAAACTATGATTTTAGAAATCAGCAATGTATTTTTAGCAATTGGGTCCCACAAGATCAACACTTACAATTATTTGAGATATCTTTGAAAGTAAATTCCTTAGCACAAGTTGCCAAAATTGTCTGAAGTTCAGAATGTGTAAGCTATTAAAATTTTCAAAAGGCATCTTTGGAAATCAGTTATACAACAATTCTATCTATTTTGGAACTCTTATTTTTATGCATGGAAGCTACATTTTCTTGTGAAAAGATAGAGTTATTCTTAGAAGAGGATCTTTGTGCATAAAAAATTAAAATTTATGGAGGAGCTCTATTAAAACCCTGCTACTTGGGTTATTTAAGGATGTCGGGGACAAAGTCTTACGAAAAAAATACATTTTAGCATAGAGAGTGTGAGAGAAGTAAGAGAGTAAGAAAAGGATTTTGAGTTTTGCAATCATGCATATTTCAAAGAGTTTTATTTTTATTTTTATTTTAAACTAAATTTTTTTCTGGGGTAATGATGTAGCCCTCCTTGATATTCATTGTTAATAGAGATTTTTGGTTTATTAATTCAATATCATCTTGTTTCATTCATTGTGTATAATGCAATTATCTAATTTATTTAATTGTCTGATCACCAATTATGTAAATTAGTTTGATTATCTTTGAGGACATGGTTAAGGTAGATGTCATATGCTAAACCATGTACTGTGCTTTTTTGAATGAATGAGTAGATGGTTAAGGTAGACATTATATGCTAAACTATTCTTCTTGGTTCATTAAAGTTCTTCTAATCTTTATGAGTTTTCAATTTCAATTAAACTATATGTCACAGGTAATTACAACAGAAGAAAATACTTGATTTAAACCCAGACGCCTAATGTTAATAATGATACAGTAGATAGAACGAACCCAAGATGCTTAATTGATACCAACATCATAACAACAATGAATATCATTGAGTGGTAAAGTCAGATTCCCAAATTCTTACAACCTGAAATCTCTTTTACATTACTTACTGTAATTATTTTCACTTTTAATTCCTTAGTCTTTAATTCATCTTGTTGATTTAGAATAACTTAGTTTTAGTAACTAAATATAATTGAATCAGTTTGATAGTTCTCTATGGAATCGACCCTTGCTTTGTACACTATACTGCTATACACTCATGCACTTGCAAGGAATTATAATTTGACCATGATGTTTTTGGCGTTATTGCCGAGGAATCATTCTTAAATTGATTTTTTAATTTTGTTGTAATTTTTTTTAGTTGGTGTAGTTTATTTTATTTTGGATTTTTAAATTCTTTCTTTCTTTTGTGGGACTATGAAAGCAAGGAAGACGATCGCTGAATCCAGTTCTGTTGCCCTTGAATGATCACATTGATAAATTGGAAATACAGACAAATAGTATAAGTGAAGAAGACGTCCAGATGGTTGACAATGTGGAGAACCGAGTGACTCAATAAGCTTAACAGCTTATGAAAGAGTTTGCACACCCATCCATTGGAATCTCACCTTCATGCATTGTTTTGAATGATAATGTTAGGAATTATGAGTTGAAGCATATACACTTTAACATGCTTTCTTCTTTTCATGGTGTAGCTGTAGAGGATCCTTTAACATTCATGCGTGATTTCTATGCAACTATTCAGACTTTTCCTTTGCAAGGTTTAATTGAGGATCAGTTACGCATGAGATGTTTTCCTTACACCTTGAAGGATGTAGCAAAAACATGGTTGACGACATTGGCTCCTGGATCCTCGACTACATGGCATGCAGTATATAACAAATTCATTAGTAAATTTTATTCCCATGCTAAAACTGTAGAATTAAGAAGTAACATTGCCACTTTTTCTCAAATGGATGGGGAAGCATTCTATGAGGCATGGGAGAGATTTAAGGCATTACTGATTCAATGTCCTCACTATAGATATCATCTTGAATTGCTTAATTAATTATTCTATGATGGAATAACACAACCATGCCAAGCCATGGTTGATAATGCTATAGGTGGAGCAATGGGAGAAAAGACTTCGCAAGAGACATATGATCTATATGAGATGCTTGGAGCCCTAACAAAAGAGTGTAAGAGGTAGGTCTAGAGGAATTTATGAGATCAATTCTAACATTGATCTTTCTATGTAGATGTCAGAGATGGCAAAACAGATGAAGGTGATGTGCTTTTTTGTTTAGTGAACTTTAAGCAACCTATCTCTACTGAGGTTTGCTCAATTTGTGGTAATCCTGGACACTCATAGAATGTTTGCCCTTCCAAGAAAATTTTTGCAGGAGTTTTGAAGCAAGCAAACACAATGAATTTCTATAACCAGCGACCATGTAATGATCTTTATTAAAATACTTACAATCCTGGTTGAAGAAATCATCCAAACGTTTTATGGAACAATAGCCACAATCAAAATCAAGTTGTAATGTCTTTTCAACTCAAGAAACACACTCTTAAGGAGACAATTTAAACTTTTGTCCAAGCAACTGAATCAAGATTTTTGAATATAGAGGCATCAATAAAAAAGATAGAAACACAATTGGGGCAGATTATAGAAGCTATGCAAAGTCACACACCTGGAAAGTTACCAAGTTAGCTAGAGCAAGCAAAGGTAGTCACAACATTGAGAAATGGAAAGGTAATTGATAATACAGTTGGTGAAGAATTTGATGAATCTAAAGCTTCTGTAGGAATAGATGATGGGAAGAAAAAGGTAGAGGAGGAAGTATATTTAAGGAAGGTTGTGTTTCCAATAGTTGACCCTTCAATCAACTACAAGCCACCACCACCTATGATCCACCAATGCCTTTTCCAGGAAGATTAAGGCAAAGCAAATTGGTCAAATCATTTTTTTAATATTTATAATATTCTTTCAAAAGTTAATGTTAACTTACCTTTGCTTAACATGATTAAGAACATGCCTGCTTATGTTGGGTTTTTAAAAGAACTAACCTTAAAGAGGTGTAAGTATGAGCCTCATGAAAAGGTGATAGTTTTAGAAGCAGCTAGTGCAGTTTTGTAGACAAATCCTCCTCCAAAGTTAAAGGATCCAGGTAGTTTTAATGTCATAATCACTGTTAGAGAAATGAATAAGGTAAAAGCTATGTTAGATTTAGGAGCAAGTATAAATCTGATGCCTTATTCTGTTTACTTGCAACTTAGTTTGGGCGATTTGAGACCTACTACAATATCTCTATAACTTATAGATAGATCAGTGAAATATCCTAGAGGCATTGTAGAAGATATATTAGTGTAGATTAACAAACTTATTATTCTTATAGATTTTGTTATGCTTGACATGGAGAGGTAAGTGACTCCAGCCAAAGAGGTGTCCATTCTTCTAGGGCACCCATTCATGGTGACAACTAGGATGATCATTGATATGCAGAATAGGAAGTAAAAAATAACTATTCTGGATGAGACTGTGGAATTTGTTATTTATAATTCTCTTTCATTACCTTCAAATCTTATAGATACTAGTGGTTATTTTCAAATTGATGATTTGGACTCACTTGTATCATCTACTTTTGTGCACTAGGAAACAGAAGACAAATCGGTGTTGGTGCTTACAACTAAAGAATTCATTAAGAAGGATAAAGAAATCAAAGAGTTGAAAGAAAGTTTGAATAGTGCAGAGCAAGTCAGAGAAGATGAAGTCACTAAGGAGGTATTGATACATTTGAGTTCCAATTTGGCACCATTAATTGTCACACCACCAAAACTAGAATTGAAGCAATTACCACAGAACTTAAAATATGTATTTCTTGGTGAGAATGATACTCTTCCAGTTATCATTGCTACTGACTTATCTGTTGATGAAGAGAATAAGTTGTTGAATGTAATGAGAGAGCACAAGGAGGCTATAGGCGGGACTTTAGCTGACATCAAAGGAATTAACCCCACTGTGTCCATGCATAAGATTCTTTTGGGGATGATGCAAAGCCTTTCAGGGAGGCTCAACGGAGACTTTACCCACACATGCAGGATGCTATTAGAGCAGAAGTAATCAAATTGCTAGATGCAGGTATTATCTACCCAATTTATAATAGTAAATGGGTAAGTCTAGTTCATGTGGTACCAAAGAAATCTAGTATTTTTGTTGTTACGAATGATAATAATGAGTTATTGCCAATAAGAATGACTATAGGATGGCTGATGTGCATAGATTACAAAAAACTCAATGCAGTCACAAGAAAGGATCATTTTCTTCTCTATTTCATTAATCAAATGCTTGAACGATTGACAGGTCATGCTTACTACTATTTTTAGATAGTTTTTCAGGTTACAATCAGGTTCTCATTGCTCCAGAAGACCAGAAAAAGATAAACTTCATCTGCCCATTTGGAACTTTTGCTTATCAGAGAATTCCTTTTGGTTTGTGCAATGCCCCTACAACCTTTCAAAGGTGTATGACATCTATTTTTTCTAATATGATTGAAAGGTTTATAAAGGTTTTCATGGATGATTTTTTTATCTTTGGTGATTCATTCAATGATTGCCTTAATAACTTGACATTGGTGCTTAAAAGGTGTGTTAAAATGAATTTGACATTAAGTTGGGAGAGGTACCATTTCTTAGTTAAGCAAGAACTTATGCTATGACATATTATTTTAAGTAGAGGCATTAAAGTTGATAAGGCAAAGATTGATGTGATTGTTAAATTGTCCCCTCCCATTTTAGTCAAGGGAGTAAGGAGTTTTCTAGGTCATACAAGTTTCTATAGAAGGTTCATAAAAGACTTTTCAAAAATTTTTAGACCGCTGTGTAACTTGCTAACTAAAGATGTGACTTTCTGTTTTGATGATGAGTACCTTGTTGCTTTCAATACCTTGAAAGAAAAACTAACTTCTGCTCCAATTTTAGTAGTTCTTGAATGGTCCATTTCTTTTGAGCTTATGTGTGATATATTTGACTTTGCTGTTGGTGTTGTCTTAGGATAAACAATAGATAAATTGCCTCATGTGATTCATTATGCAAGTAGAACTTTGAATGAAGTACAATTGAAATTTTCCACCACAGAAAGAAGAATTGCTTGCAATTGTGTTTGCTTTGAAAAATTTTTGCTCATACCTGATTGGTTCGAAGGTAACTGTCTATTCTGATCATACTGCATTGAAATATTTGCTGACTAAGAAAAATGCCAAGCCCAAGTTGATCAAGTTGATATTATTATTACAATAATTTGACTTGACAATCAAGGACAAGAAAGGCAGTGAAAATATTTTAGCTGACCATCTGTCCAGGTTGGTGGAAGGGACTAATTTTGAGCAAAAGAAATGTAAAGAGAGCATTCCCATCAATAAGATTTTTCCTAATGAGCAATTATTTTATATAAAGGAAAGTGAACCTTGGTATGCTGATATTGTTAATTATTTGGTTAAGGGAGTTTTTAATCTTATGCTAAATCTATAAGGAAGGAGGAGGTTGTTGTCTATAGCAAAATGCTACTTTTGGGATGATCCAGTTTTGTTTAAAATATGTCTAGATTAGATCATTAGATGCTATGTACCTAAGGATGAACAACAAATCATTTTAAAACATTATCACACATTCAGCTGTGGAGGGCATTTTGGAGGGAAGAAGACTACTCTCAAAGTTTTCAAATCTAGTTTTTACTAGTCAACTATTTGTAGGGATGCTCATGCCTTTTGTGCAAGGTGTGATTGGTACTAGAGAACAAGTAACATTGATAAAAGAGATGAAATGTCACTCATAGGTAATCTTATAGTTGAATTTTTTAATATACGGGGCATTGATTTCATGGGCCCATTCCCACCATCTAATGGGAATATGTACATTTTGCTTACTATTGATTATGTGTCTAAGTGGATTAAGGTAATGGCCACTAAAACTAATGATACTAATATTGTGTTAAAAGTTTTAAAAGACAGGATTTTTTTCAGGTTTGACACTCCAAGAGTAATCATTAGTGATAGAGAAACTCTTTTTTGTAATAAGATATTTGTATCTATATTGAAAAAGTATAACATCACTCATCAAGTTGCAACACCTTATCATCCACAAACTTCTGGACAAGTTGAAGTAAAAAAAAGATCAAAGAAATTTTGGAGAGGACAGTGAACACCTCAAGAAAAGATTGGGCAATGTAGTTGAATAATGCACTTTGGGCATATAGGACTGCATTCAAGACCCCAATAGGAATGAGTCCTTACAGACTTGTCTTTGGAAAAGCATGTCATCTGCCAGTGGAGTTAGAGCACAAAGCATATTGGGCAATAAAGAAACTAAACCTTGATTTGGAAAAGGCATGTGTAAAGAGAAAGCTTCAATTGAATGAACTAGAGGAGTTGAGAGATGAAGCTTATGAGAATGCAAAAATTTATAAGTAGTGAATAAATAGATATCACGATCAAATCATTTGCAAAAGTTATATTGAACCTAGAATGGAAGTTTTGTTTAATGACTCACGTTTATGTTTATTTCTAGGAAAAATTGTTGTTTAGGTAGGTTGGACCATTCCTAGTGATACAAGTGTTCTCATATGGAACTGTGAAGTTAAAGAACCTGAGGACTGGGAACAAGTTCAATGGTTATCGAGTAAAGAGATATGTGAGAGATGACTTGCCAATGTAGTTAAATAAAATTGTTAGATTTTAGAATCTATGAAGGAGGAATTTATCTGGCATAGATGTTAAATAAAGTACTCCTTGGGAGGCAACTCAAGTTTCTAAACTTTCTTTATTTTTCTTAGCATTCAGTTTAGTTAGCTGTTTTGTTTTCTCTATTAGGACATATTTTTTAAAGTAGTGGTTTGATGTTTCTATTTCAGAAAGAAGAAATCTATTTTTTTAGAATGAGCATAGAAGTTGCAGGATTGCAGATGATGTTTCAAGTGTTATAACTGTTAGAAATTTGCAAAGAATATCAAAGCAATTTCAGAAGGAGAGGACGAGAATGCACTTCATTCAGGGAAGGCATGAACTTAAAATTTTGTTATTATTTCACATTAAGGACAATGTTTGGTTTAAGTTGGGGGTTATTTGGAGATTTACATTTAGATTTCAGATTTGCATTTTCAGATTTGCATTCAGTTTAGTTTTGAAAAAAAAATCAGATTTGCAGTCAATTTAGTTTGGAACTTTTTTTTTCAGAATTTAGGTGTATATTTTTTAAGGAACTACAATTTCTAATGACTTAGCCAAGTAAAACAAAGAGCACTTATGCTAACATACTGAAATTGAATAGGATGGATTCATTTTCTCTTAATGATCAATAACATATACTGAGTTTTTGATTACCATTGCACATAAATCTAACATAGATTTATTGATCCATGGTAATACAACCCTTAAAATAGATAGAAATCCAAACAAAAAAGTTAAGAGAGTGAATATTCATATAAAATTCAAATATAATCTCTTACTTTGTGAATCCTTATTTTCTTTCCTGTTAGCTAAACCCAAGGCCCCATTACAAGCTTAACAAAGACCTATTGATCCAAATGAATAGAGTTATC
>JAYJMB010007329.1:0-10306 GCA_036873735.1 Pouteria campechiana
TCATGCAAGCATCACACAACTTATTGTCAAATTTGAGTTTTGATAGGCCAACAACTAGATCTTTATTATATAATCTTACAATCAGATTTTTGTTGGCATGTCCTAGCCTTCAATGCCACAACATGGGTTCATTGTTATTTGCAATAAGACATTTGACTTAGATATCATTTAAATCAACAAAATATACATTTATATATCTTTTTCCAAGTATTAAAACTGAATTTGAACTATCTAATCTTGAACAAGCATTAGATTGAAACACAACTTTGTAACCATTATCACAAAATTGATTTAAATTTAAAAGATTGCATTTTAATCCTGCTACTAGTAGAACATTTGAAATTGTGATAGAGGGAGATTGGCTAATTTTACCAATTCCAACTACTCTACCTTTTCTATTATCCCCAAAGGTAACTATTCTTCCATTTTAGCTTTTAGTTTCGTGATCAGCTCCCTTTCTCCTATCATGTGTCTTTAGCAACCACTATCAATGCACCATTTACTATTCTCAATGGCTCTCAAACACACTTGTAGTAATGAAATTAAGCTATAACTTTTTGTACCCATTTAGGAATGGGTCCAAGTGGGTTAGTAGCAAAATATTTTGGCACCCATTATTTTTTAGATGCTACTAATCTATTTTCTGGATATATCATTGCATTTACAACTTTAACAACTGTTTTAGGAATCCAAATCATATTCTGTTTGGGTTCTAATTTTCTTTTATGATTTTTCTTTCTTTGGTTTCCCATTTCTTTCTTTGTTTTAAGTTTAAATAAGGTAGTAGTTAAGGTTCTTCTAAGAGCATGATTTTCTACTTTGATTTGCTCAAATTCTATATTTATATTTTGATCAGTTTTGAGTAATGTATTTTCTTATCTTAATTTGGAGCATTCATTAATAATTCTTTCAAGTTCTCTTTTAGTTTTCTTATGATTAGCTTTTAATGTTTTGTAATCTGAATATAGTTCTTCTAATAATTCTTCAATATCAAAAATTTTAAGTTTTGAATTTAGCTCATCATTTTGAATGGCCATAAAGCTTATTCCCATATAATGCTCTTCCTGATCTTTTTCTTTGGAGCTGAGTAAGCTTAATTTAGCTTCATTTTCTTCTTCTTCTTCACTCAAGCTTTCTTGCATCATGTTTTCCGCATTTTCCATGCAGCCATAGCTTTCTTCTTCTTTTTAAATTTTCTACTATTAGAAATATTCTTTTTATCAAAGTAAGAGTTATACCTTTTCTTCCTGTCTCTTTGCTTTTTATTTGGTTCTGGGCAGTCAAATTTCATATACCTAGGCTCGTTGCAATTGTAATAGATTGGAACTTCCTTTTTCTTGTCTTTACTTTTGAAGTTCTTGGAATTATTTCCAAATCCTTTCTTCTTTATCATATTTTTGAATCTTTTGGTTATCATTGTCATATCCCCATCATCTTGACTAGTTGATGCTTCTTCTAAAGATTCATTATTTTCTAATTCTGCTTATAAAGCTATTGTTTTCTTGCCTTTGAATTCATCTGGAGCTTTTTATTTCATGAGGACTTCTTGGGTAATGAGTGATCCCATGAGTTCTTCTAATATCACCTTTATTAGATCATTTGCTTCTTATATAGTAGTCACTTTAGGCATCTAGTATCTAGGTAGAGATCTCAAGATTTTATTTACTAACTTGGACACTTTATATTTTTCTCCTAAGTTCTTTAAGCTGTTGGTGATTTTCTAAAATCTTTCATACATTTTAGAAATATTTTCTGATTCATTCATAGAAAAGGCTTCATACTTCTGCACTAGAAGATTTATTTTAGTTTCTTTTACCTTATTTCTACCTTCAAGTGCTACCTTAAGTTTGTTCCAAATTTTCTTAGCTAAATCACATATAGAAATCTTTTCAAACTCAGAATAAGTTAGTGCACATTAGAGGCAGTTCTTTGCTTTAGCATCACATTCTATAACTTGTATATCTTCTGAACTGTAGTTATCTTCAGTGTTGGTGACATTCTTTCCATTTTTCGCTACAAGCCACAACTAGTAATTTGTGGCAGTCAAGAATTTTTGCATTCTCATTTTCCAATAGCCATAATTGGTTCCATCAAATAAATGAGGTTTATAAGTGGATTGTCCTTCAGCAGATGTATTCTGGTACATACCAGCCATTTGAATCTCTTCACAGGTCAATATATTGGTGATCAAACTTCAACTAGTGAAGTCTACTCTATTACCACTTGTTGGACCCTTACATAATGGTAGCTCAAGAAGGGTGTGTGTGTGTGTGTGTGTGGGGGGGGGGGGTGAATTGAGCTTTTAAAACTTTTGGCCAAATCAAATGATCAAAGTGCTAAAAGAATAAATAGAACAGATCGTACAATACAATGCACAAGAATTTTATAGTGGTTCTACCCTTCCTGGGTTCTTACTCCACTTCTCTGAGTCATTTTCCTCTACTGATCTTAGGTTTCACTAACACCTTGATCAACTTGATCAAATACACATTGGTTTTCCCACAAGCTCACCAATTAACTTACTGGTTTTCCAAGCTAACCAGAAACTTTTACAACTTGTTGGTTTTCAAAGCTCACCAATGAACTTGTATCCTTTTGGCAAGTTCCCTACTTGCTTATCTCAATACATAAACATCAAGAAATCTGCTTATGTTACCAAATGCTAAAAAGAAGTATACAGATTATTGCCTCTTACTTAGGCAAACTTGTACATAAATTTAGTACTTTAAGTAAATGAATAAGTAATATGTGTAAAATATTCAAACTCCTTAATTGAGAAGCATTTTAGACTTTAAGAGCTATGATAGAGTTGTAGCCATTGCAGTTGAATTTCGAAGGAAGATTTTGAATACTCAAAACCTAAGCTTCTTTGTATTTTTGTATATTCAATATGTTTTATATATTTTCTTTTGCATCTGAATGCCTCTTTTATAGGCTAAGAGAGATTTTTTCATTGCTGATTGTGGCAAACTTTCAAACATTTAAAAATATTTTTCTTTTTCATACATTTTGTCTGACATCTGACTTTGTTGCAATCTAGTATTGGTTTGAAACTTTGTCGCTAAATTTTCTTAATGTTCACATGAGTATTGGATGCTCTGAAGCATCTTCTTCGGTTACACCAAAGTGATGAGTGAACAACCATATCCTTTGAATGATTTTGGATACTCTGATTGATTCTCTGAAATGACGGTAAACCTTCTTAATTATGATAGATCTTTGCAGAGAAGAGTTTAGAATTTTTTGAACTTTTGATGATTTAGAAAAGGATGACTTCAAAGTACTTTTGATAAATTCAAAGTTTGCTTGTTGACTCTGAAGTAAGTTTTTAAAGACTACAAAGTAAGGTTGCTAACTCTGAAGTTTGTTTGCTGATTTTGAAGATTGCTTGCAAAATCCAAAGCATATTTTGATATCTCTGAAGTGGTATGATTGATTCTGAAGCGTAATTCCATGATTACAAAGCATGTCTTTGTAACTCTAAAGCATATCAGATTTACTCTGACATGTGTTTGATTAACTCTACAGTGTATCTACATAACTTCGAAGCTTGCTTGATTAACTCCAAAGTATGTCTTGTTGATTTTGAAGTGTACTATGACTACTCCAAAACTTCCACGATGACTCTGAAACATTCTATGACAATTTTGAAGCTTTCTTGTTGGCTCCAAGGTGTACTATAACGACTCTGAAACTTGTCTTTTGGTTTCAAAGCTTGCTAATGACTCTGAAACTTTCCTGTTGGTTTGCTATGATGATTTTAAAGCATATATGTTGACTCTAAAGTATGCTTATGACGACTCCAAAGCACACTGTGATGACTCCAAAGCTTGTCTTGGGCTGACTCCAAAGCTTTCCAATTAACTTTGAAGCATGTCTTGATGTCTCCGAAGACATTCTTGTTGCCTTCGAAGCATGCTTTGAAGACTTTAAGACCTATATTTTCCTATTTTAAGTATATATGAAATTTATATACTTATTTTTCATTAGCATTAACTTAGTTTCTTCCTTTGATCATCATCAAGATTATTCTCCAATTAAGTATGGGATAATATTTCTGCAATATGTTTGAGAATAAATTGTTAATACCTTAATATTTCACTCATGTCTTTGCTCATTATCAAAACTTAGTTGAAAATGTTCATTATCAAAATCAAGCTAGATAGAATGTTCAACATCCTCCCCCTTTTTGATGATGATAAAATAGTAAGTGATATACCTTTCAAAACTTGTCTAATAATAAACTTAAAGCAACTTAATTTGCAAATATTTCAATAAAACTTCTATTGATTAACTTAGTGTATCCTTCTGATTGGATGCATAATATTTTAACTTTATTTCATATAAAAGAAATTTTAGCATATATCAATTTTCTTATGCACATCTTTTCTTAGTTTATACAAACATATACCATTTCCATACATTTTCTTCCTATTTATACCTTCACATTTTCTCCCCCTTTTTATCATAATCAAAAAGGTAGAAAGAAATAGATAATAATATTCAAGACTAATGATGACCAAAATTGTATATATAAAGAATTTTGTCATTGATGAAAAATTTGTAGACACAACATATGCACAAAGTCAAAATTCTTTATAGAAAGAAAGAAAAATTACATAAGAGAAAAAAAACTATAAAAGGCAGCAATGTCATTGGGGTGGTTTGGGTTTTCTTTTATAGTCTTGGGAAAGAAAGGTGGAAGAGGGGCTTTGGGTTGAGAAGATAATGGTGTAGTAGAGTGCCTGCATGTTTTGGAAGATGATCTAGGTCTTCATGTGTATAAGTTGTAGTTCCACAACTGGATACATAGATAAAGTCAATGCGCTCCCAAAATTTTGGGTCTGGCAGTTCAGGAAATGCTACAGACTCCCTTTTAAGAGGGCTTCTATATTGGAATTCATGTAAGCTGTGTACTCCTGATAGTGCATGGTTATTATTTCAAGAGGAACCTTGTTGTGTTCTTTGGGAGGTGGAACTCTTAGCGTCCTCTTAGGTTTGGAGGATGAAGAATGAGATGAAGGTGTTGAAAAGGATAGTTTGGGTTATGGTTTTGGTTTAGGGTTGGTAGAAAGTGGTGGTGAGGATTTTGGTTTTTGAAAAGCAACTGTTGAAGATTATATCTATCTTATTCTATCTTGCATAGAGGGATTTGAAAGTTGAGGTTATGGGATAGGGAGATTGTCAGCAATGGCCTCTAGGTTGGCATTGTTGTAGAAGGAGAATTCTTCCTTAGTGAGAAAAAAGAATTGATTAGGACCAAAGGGACATGGAAACACTTTTTGAATCATTTTAATGCTCGAAGCATCTGAAGAAGTTTCTCAAAGTACACTTTAAGAATTGACTCTCTATGAGGAATGTGAATTGTGTGACCTTTGGGAGTCAATGAAGGATTGGGAAGAAGTTAAATCCTGTGCAGAATGCTAGGATCCTCAAGTTCTTAAAATGGCAGTTCTTGAGGTGTATAATGATGTTTTGAAAGTAAAACATTCTAGCAACTTAAAAATCAACTTTGGTTTTATTCATAAACTTAGAAAAAGTCATCCTAATTGGATTGACAATATGAATGAGAATGTCAAGATTATCAAAATTTAGTTTTCGAGGAGATTTTAGAGGAGTTGAAGTTTTTCTCCATGCTTGACGAATTAAGAGTGAGTCCCATTCTGGTGGAACTTGATCAATTCATTAAGAAAAGAGTTCTCCTAACAAATGAAAATTTGCCCATTTACTATTCTCCTATCCTCGTATCTTTTTGAAAATCTAGAGTAGTCAGATGAACTATCTAGACAGATTAAATTAAGTGTATCAACTTCTTGTCTCACCTTTTTGGTTCCTCTTCTTTATGGAGAATCATCTCTTTCCTTTCTTTTAGTTTCTGCTACTTTAGTTCTCATCATTTCAACAAAAAAGTTAGGGTTTTGAATGGAAATGAGAGTTTCTGGATGAGATGTTGGAGAAGGTAGGAATAGAGATGGAGAGAGTTGAGATTGACATTCGAAAAGAGTAGGAAGATGGAGAGCCTTCTCTGAAAGGGAGATAATAAGATTTCAGAGAAGAGAAGTTTAGGTTTTTGGAGAGGTTTCAAGCACTTAAATGGATTAAGAACTTTCAGATTTTACTGTTTGATTTAAAATTACTCTAAAACACTAATGTGTTTTGGCATCAGATGCTCCAAAAGAGGTCCTTTGGAGGCAATGATTCAATTTGGGATTTTCGGATGCTCCAATGTATTACTTCGGAGGCTTTTATTTAGGTCCTTAGAGTCTTTGAAGTGAACTTCAGAAGTTACAAAGTATAAAATTTAACTTAACTCTGAAATTTTATAAAAAAAATTTTGAGTTTTGGATTTTAAGTTTTACATATTAGTTATCCTTTTTACCCATTAATACACGTTCATTTAGGAATCATTACCAAGATAGATAATGAAATATGCATTTTTACATTTCTTGGAAAATGAAAGGTTACAATGTATTTTATTTTATGTTTTACATAGATAAGAACATAAAATGGCTAATTATTTGATTAATTAAGCATTTTATTCATTTGGATCTAGAATGCCTAGTTCTCTTCTTATCATGTTAAATATTTCTTCTGGAAGTGGTTTTGTAAAAATATATGTTAGCTAATTTTCCATCGGGACAAATTCTAAGCAAATGTCATGGTTTTGAACATGGTCCCTAATAAAATAATACCTGATTTCTATATGTTTAGTTCTAGAATGTAGAATTGGATTCTTGGTCAGATTTATAGCACTAGTGTTGTCACATCTGATAGGTATATCAACAAAGTTATGACCAAAATCTTTTAATTATTGTTTTATTCATAGGATCTTTGCACAGTAATAGCCTTCTACTACATATTCAGCCTCACCAATTAATAATACTACTAATGTTTATTTCTTTGAGAATATAATCATACCTTCTAGAAATTGGCAAGATCCTGAAGTACTCTTTCTACGTACTTTATATCCAGCAAAATCTGCATTTGAGTAACCTATTAAATTAAAATCTAAACCTTTTGGATACCATAATCCAAGATTGGGTGTATCTAAAAGATACCTAAATATTCTTTTTACAACAACAAGATGTGATTCTTTTCGATCTGATTGGAATCTAGCACACATGCATATACTAAACATTATGTCAGGTCTACTAGCAGTTAAATATAGTAGAGATCCTAACATGATTTTATAAAGTTTTTGGTAAATTGACTTACCTTTTTCGTCTTTGTCCATTTTTATTGATGTACTCATTGGCATTTCATACCTTTTCCCATCTTCAATGTTGAACTTCTTTAGCAGTTTTTTTGTGTACTTGGCTTGGTGAATGAAAACAATCTTTCATCTACTTAATTTGCAGTCACAAGAAAAGTTGAGTTCATCAAACTTTACATGAATAGATTCCTCTACAGTCTTATTTTTCAAGTTGTAGACTCTAAATGCCCTACTAATAATGGGATAAATAAGGAAAATTCCTTTAATAGATTTTTTTCAAATTTACCATGATTTTGTTTGCCATTGTTAAGAATAAACCACTTATAACAAAAGTATGAAAATATGATATATTTGATTTCTTGTCATAATATAATTCAAATGGAGTTTTGTTAAGTATAGATCTAGCAAAGATTCTATTAATAATATAACATGTCGTGTTCACTGCTTTAGCCCAAAAATACTATGGGTGGCTGTATTCACTCAACATTACCCTTGCCATCTCTTGTAAGGATCTGTTTTTCCTTTCAGCTACTCCATTTTGTTGGGGTGTTCTTTGTAGAGAGAAAGTTTGAAGAATTCCAATGTTTCACATAAATCAATGAATCTATGATTTTCAAACTCTCCACCATGATCACTCCTTACGGCTACTATATGAGAGTGTTGTTCATTCTGTACACATTTGGAAAGTACCTCAAAGAATGAAAAAGCTTCATCTTTGGATGTTATAAACATTACCCAAGTGAATCTTCTAAAGTTATCTACAATGATATTTGCATAACGTTTCCCTTCAAGGCTACTTGTTCTTGTTGGTCAAACTAAATCCATATGTAGCAACTGAAGGAGTTTAGTTATGTATACTTCTTTATTTAACCTTATTGATTCTTTTACTTGCTTGCTATTAATGCAAGCATCACATAGCTTATTGTCAAATTTGAGTTTTGGTAAGCCAACAAATAGATCTTTATTATATAATCTTTTAATCACATTTTTGTTGGCATGTCTGAGCCTTCTATGCCACAACATGGGTTCATTGTTATTTACAATAAGACATTTGACTTTGGTTATCATTTAAATCCACCAAATTTACATTTTCATATCTTTTTCCAAGTACTAAAACTGAATTTGAACTATCTAATATTGAATAAGGATGAGATTCAAACACAACTTTGTAACCATTGTCACAAAATTGACTTACACTTAAAAGATTGTATTTTAATCCTTCTACTAGTAAAACATTTGAAATTGTAATAGAGGGTGGTTAGCCAATTTGAATAATTCCTACCACTCTACCATTTCCATTATCCCCAAAGTTAACTATTTCTCCATTTTTATCTTTTAGTTTTGTCAACAGCTCCCTTTCTCCTATCATGTGTCTTGAGCAACCACTATCAATATACCACTTGTTATTCTCTGTGGCTCTCAAATACACTTTTAGTAATGAAATTAAGCTATAATTTTTAGTACCCATTTAGGAATGGGTCCAGGTAGGTTAATAGAGGAATATTTTGGCACCCATTATTTTTTAGATGCTACTAATATATTTTTTGGACATATTATTGCGTTTACAACTTTAGCAACTATTTTAAGAATCCAAATCATATTCTGTTTGGGTTCTAATTTTCTTTTATGATTTTTCTTTCTTTGGTTTCCTATGTCTTTCTTTGTTTTAAGTTTAAATAGGGTAGTAGTTAAGGTTCTTCCAAGAACATAATTTTCTGCTTTGATTTGCTCAAGTTCTATATCTATATTTTGATCAGTTTTGAGCAATATATTTTCTTGTCTTAATTTGGAGCATTCATTAATAGTTCTTTCAAGTTCTCTTTTAGTTTCCTTATGTTTAGCTTTTAATGTTTTGTAATTTGAATATAGTTCTTCTAGTAATTCTTCAATATAAAAAATTTTAGGTTTCAAATTTACCTCATCATTGTGGAAGGCCATAAAGCTTATTCCTATATGATGCTCTTCCTGATCTTTTTCTTTAGAGCCGAGTGAGCTGAATTGAGCTTCATTTTCTTCTTCTTCTTCGCTCAAGCTTTCTTGTATCATGTTTCCCTGTATGTCCCATGCAACCATAGCTTTCTTCTTCTTTCCAAATTTTTTGCTATTAGAAATATTCTTTTTGTCAAAGTAAGTGTTATAGTTCTGGGCAATGAAATTTCATATGCCCAAGCTTGCTGTAATTGTAACAGCTTGGAACTTCCTTTTTGTTGCAATCTTTTGGTTATCATTGCCATATCCTTATCATCTTCATTGGTTTAGGCTTCTTCTGAAGATTCTTCATTTTCTGATTCTGCTTGTAAAGCTATTATTTTCTTATCTTTGACTTAATCTGGAGCTTTTTGTTTCATCAAGACTTCATGGGTCATGAGTGATCCCATGAGGTCGTCTACTATCACCTTTGTTAGATCTTTTTCTTCCTATATAGTAGTCACCTTAAGCATCTAGTGTCTAGGTAGAGATCTCAAGATTTTCTTTACTAGCTTTGACTCTTTGTATTTTTCTCCCGAGTTCTTTAAGCTGTTGATGATTTTCTGAAATCTTCCAAAAATTTCAAAAATAGTTTCTAATTCCTTCGTAGAGAAAGCTTCATATTCCTACACTAGAAGATTTATTTTAGTTTCTATTACCTGGTTTGTACCTTCATGTGCTACCTTAAGTTTGTCTTAGATTTCCTTAGTTGAATCACATGCAGAAACCTTTTCAAGCTCAGAAGACGTTAGTGCATAGTAGAGGCAGTTCTTTGCCTTAGCATCACATTGTACTACTTGTATATCTTTTGGAGTGTATTTGTCTCTAGTGTTAGTGACATTTTTTCCATTTTTTACTACATGCCACAACTGGTAATCTGTGACTATCAAGAAATTTTACATTCTTATTTTCCAATACCCATAATTGGTTCCATCAAATAAAGGAGGTCTAGAAGTGGTTGCCCTTCAACAGATGTATTCTGGAACATACCCGCCATTTGAATCTCCTCACAAGTTAATATATTGGTAATCAAACTTTAACTAGTGAAGCCTACTTTGATACCACTCGTCGGTCCCTTAGACAATGGTAGCTTAAGAATGTGGGGGGGGAGGGGGGGGGGGTTGT
>JAYJMB010007330.1:0-10306 GCA_036873735.1 Pouteria campechiana
GAGTTAGACTAATTCAAAGAAATAATGTATAGACTATTGTTCAAAGACCAACTCATCAATTTGCTATAAGAACTAAATGAGTCTTTATGAACAAATTAGATGAATCTAAAATTATAGTAAGAAATAAAGCTAGATTAATAGTAAAAGGGTACTGTCAGGAGGATGGTATTGATTTTGAAAATTCATATGCTCCTATTGCAAGGATTGAAGCCATTAGAAAGCTTCTTGCATTTGTATTCTTTATGAATTTCAAGTTATATCAGATGGATGTCAAGAGTGCATTTCTAGATGGATTCATTAATGAAGAGGTCTATGTAGAACAACTACCTGGGTTTGAAGATCCTCATAACCCAGAATATGTATTCAAACTTCAGAAAGCCCTCTATGGTTTAAAATAGGCTCTTAGAGCATGGTATGAAAGGCTAAGTAAATTTCTCATTAAGAAAGGCTTTTCAAGAGGCAAAGTTGATACTACTCTTTTCATTAAGAATCAACGAAGGATATTCTTATAGTTCAAGTACATGTTGATGATATAATATTTGGTGCAACTAATGAAAATCTTTGTAAGAAATTACTAAGACATTGCAGGGAGAATTTGAAATGAGCTTGACGGGTAAACTCAACTTCTTCTTAGGACTGCAAATTAAGCAGATGAAAGAAGAAATTTTCATTCACCAAGCTAAATATTCAAAAGAACTGCTAAAGAAATTCAACATTGACGATGGAAAAAGGTATGGGACTCCAATGAACACTTCAATGAAAATGAACAAAGCTGAAAGAGGTAAGTCTATTTGCCAAAAACTTTATAGAAGTATGATAGGATCTCTGCTATATTTAACTGCTAATAGACTTAACATAATATTTAGTATATGCATGTGTGCTAGATTCCAATCAGAACCAAAAGAGTCACATCATATTGTTGTAAAAAATATTTAGATATCTTTTATATACACCTAATCTTGGATTATGGTATCCGAAAGGTTCAGATTTTAATTTAATAGGTTACTCAGATGCAGATTTGCTGGATACAAAGTAGATAGAAAGAGTACCTCATGATCTTGTCAATTTTTAGGAAGTATTATCATTTCATAGTTTTCCAAAAAATAAACATAAATTGTATTATCAACTACTGAAACTAAATATATAGTAGCAGGTAGTTGTTGTGCACAAATGCTATAGATGAAACAACAACTAAAAAACTTTGGCCTTAACTTTGTTGATATACCTATCAGATATGATAATAGTAGTGCTATAAATTTGACCAAGAATCCTATTCTACATTCCAAAACTAAACATATAGAAATTAGGTATCATTTTATCAGGGACCATGTTCAAAATCATGACATTAGCTTAGAATTTGTCCCAATAAAAAATCAACTAGCAGATATCTTTACAAAACCATTACCAGAAGAAAGTTTCAACATGATAAGAAGAGAATTAGGCATACTAGATCCAAGTGCATAAAATGTATAATTCATTAAAATAAAATATTCATAATAACATCTTTATTAGAAGAAAAAAAAATTATTCAACTAATCAGCAAGAACATCTACTACAGCTTTTGCCAATTCTTCTTCAAACTTCTTCATGCACTCCATTGCCTTATCATATGCTACACATCCCTTTGTCAGAAGATGATCAACATTTTGGTTGGATCCTCTAGCATAAACTAGTTTCTCCTTCAATTATTTTATTTGCCCCTTCAAAAAATGAACTCTAGTGGACTCCTTTGACTGATCATTCCCTCTTCCATAGTAAACTTGATTTGTAGAAAACCTTGATGATGCCATATTTGTTTTTTAAAATTTTAGTTAAGCTTCTATCTATATAAAATTAAAATAAAAAGTACATGAATGCATATTCATTCATCTACCTTGGTAATAATACTATTTAGTGGGTTAAAAGGATAATTAATGAGAACACTAAAAACCATAATCTAGATTACAAAGTTCAAAGTTAAGTTAGATTTCAGACTTTGAAATTTTTGAAGCCTTAAACAAAAATCTCAGAAAACCTCATTAAAAGTCTCCAAAGGCCCAAACTAAAATATCCAAAGAACAGCAAACTTCTCCAAAGAAAAGCTTCAAAATATCCAACACCTTAGATCAAACATTTTTATCTGAAGGATCCCTTTCAAAATTCGTATCATTAGTATTTCAAAGATCTTCGTATTCAAAATTCAAAATCAATCTTCTCCGAAAGACCCTTTCAGAATGTCCGAAGCTGAAACACATTAGTGTTTTGAAAACCTTCTTTTTTCTAAAATTAAATTTGAAGCAAAGAAATCATTAAAACCTCTCCAAAAAATGTAAACCCTCTTTTCCGAACCCCAGAAATCCCTCCTTCAGAGAAGACGATCCATCTTCCCACTTCTTTCAAATCTCATTCTCATTTCACTCATTCCACCTTCCTACCTTCTCTACAAAATCCCATTTTCCTCTCCAAAAACCTAGAGCCCTCTGTAGAAATGACAAAAACAAAAGGTGCAAAAAGTAAGAGAAAGGAAAGTGAAAACTCTCCACCACAGAGGACAACCAAGAAGGCAAGGCGAGAATCTAATACTCTAGAGGTAATCTTTCAAAATAACTCATCTAATTATTCTAGGTTCTCAAAAAAATATCAGGAGAGAAGAATAATCAAAGGAAAGATTTTAATTTTTAGAGCATTTGGAATACAATTTGAAGTATCAGAATGGTTGAAATATCAATGCTAAGATGCCTATGTCAGTTATAGAGATAGCTTATATCCAAGACTCGTGAAGACTTTAATCTATAATCTCAATACCAAAATAGAAAGATCATGGATTAGAGACACAAAAATAGAACTATCTCAAGAAAGTTTAAGGAATTGCTTAAATCTCCCTGACGAAGAAGAGTATATTGTATGACCTTCAAGGGAAATGATATTCTTAGACTTAGCTCAAACTAAGATAGATGAGAAAGAAAATTATTTACATGCCAGTCACTTGAATGCAAACCTTAGGCTAGCATACCTCATTGTTATGAACAATGTATACCCCAAAAGAGGAGTAGCAGGGGATATATCTAAAAAGGATGCCAAAATCATATTAGCATTAAAGAATAGAAGAAAGTTGAATTTGGCTAGACTGATGATAGATTATATCCACTTGATCAAGAGCACCACAAGGTTTCTTTTGCCTTATGGTATGGCTCTGACCAAGTTGATCAAGGAAGTAGAAGTTAATCTCTCTAATGAAGAAGAAGAGCTTTCAAGAAACACTGACAGATTGGATAGCAAGCTTTAAAAAGGATGGGCATTTAGCATACTGCACAAGGTTGGATCACTAAAAGACCAAGAAGAGCAACTCAGTTAAAAGGATCTAGACTTGATGAAGGTCCAAAGAGAAGAGATGCTACAGAACAGGCTGACCAAAAATCCCATTTCATGAAGAAGAAGAAAGAAGTGAAAGACAAGAGTTCATAAGTTCACTAGTAGGAAGAATGGAAGAGTTCTCCAGTAGAGATGAACCAAGAGAAGCTGAGAGAACAAAAGATGTTCTAAGAGAGGAACAAAGATATAGAAGATATTGTGCAAGAAATTTTGAGAGAAAGTGCACATAGGGATATAACAGCAGCAAAAGTACCATCTCACACCTCATCAGATCCCCTTCACCCATCAGACCATCTCACACTCATTAACCATCCACCTCATTCATTCCCACATCCCAGCCTATGTCAAAGGATCTAGAAGATAGAATAACCATGATAGAATACTTCATGCAAACCTTAGCTCTCCAAATGAATAAAACAAATCGTGTTCTTTCAACTGCCATGTCTTCCATGATTCTTAGAGCAGATAGGATTGATCAAAGGCTTGATAGGCTTGATCAAAGACTTGATTCTCTTCAAGCTGTAGCAGAATCATTTCAAGGATAAACCCACCATTTCCACTTCCCTCCACCTCAAACCCATTTTACTCCTCCTCCAACTCACTTTCCATCACCTCCACACAATTTCTCTCTATCAAGACCCAGCTCATCACTGTCTTCACCTTGACCTCCTCATCCATCATCACTCTCTATCATTCAAGAGGTGTCTTAGCCCATGAGTCAACCTTCTAACATGACTTCTATCATCCCTTACATTCCCCTTTCACAAGTACAAATTTCTCCACCATCACCATGTCCATCAGTTTCAACCTTAGAAAATAATAGTCACACTCCCTCAAATGAGTATTATATCTAGATTCCATCTCGACTCTGCAATCCCAATATTTTCTGGATGACATTTATCAAATCAGGAGATATAATACCTAATAGAATTGAGGACATTCCACCCGAGTGGGACAATCCTCTTAACCGTCCACCAAACTTCAGACCTCCTCCAAATTGCATGTATCCTCTCTCTCCACCACAAAAGCCACCTCAAAGCAAACCAATTGATGATAATCCTAATATTATTATTCATCTATCTAATACAATCATGATGACTTTTTCAGAGTTCAAAGCCAGATCAGAACACAATCTTGAAGTTGTCAAAATGTTTACTTCTCAAAACATTGTCATTCCCAAATAAGAATTACCATTTTCAGAACTTAAGGATCTTAACTTTCTTTATAAGATTCTCCTTCTTCCAAATTCTCATTCACTCGAAAGAACCACAAAATTCAAATTTCTGATAAGAGTCAATTATTCAAAATTACTTTGAGAAACTTCTACAAATGCTTCCAATGTCAAAACCCATTCGAAAAGAGTTTCCATCTCTATTAGGTCCTCATAAATTCTTTATTCTCATTGAAGAATTTACTTTCTACAAAAATGCCAACCTAGAGGCCATTGCTGATAATTTGCTTCTCTCATATCCTCAAATAGATGATCCTTCTCTCCAAAACAGGATAAGGCAGATATAGTCTTCACTAGGATGGCAACGTCTTCCACCTTCTTCACATACTTCAAAAGCCAAAAATCTCAATAAATCACCTCTTTCCACTACCAAAACCAAAAAGCTACTTGTTATCCCAAACCAAAACCAACCCCAAAACCAAACCAAAACCAGTTCCCAAACTAAAACCATCACCTTCTTCCTCATAGCCATCCACCTCCAAACCAAAGAGGAAAGCAAGAATTCCACCTCCTAAGGAACACAAGAAGGCTCCTTACGAGAGAATCAGACTATACCATGAGAAGTATAGAGCTTGGTTGAATGCGAACACAGAAGCTCTCATGAAAGAGCTTCCTCCAGTCTTTCCTAAGCTGCTGGATCCAAAATATCTAGAAAGAATTGATATCATCTATGTTCATAGCTATGGACCCATTGCATACACATATGAACCTCATATAGTAGTTACACAGGATCCATTTTTTATCTCTCCTCCACCACCAAAAAGGGTTAGAACATTAAAGCCCTCTCCTAAACCATCTTCTTTTGAATCCCAACTATCCTTTTCTAAACCTAAGCCACCTCTTCTGCCTCTCAAAGATGTCTTTCTCAAAAAACACAAGAGAAAACCCAAACCTCCTAAATAAACTTGCTGCATTTCATATTTTCTTCTCTATAATGTAATTTTTTCTTGATGTATCTACATTGTATCTATAATTTTTTTTATCAATGCAAAGTTTCATATATATATGCATTTCTTTTCTATCACATACTGCTACTGTTTTTAACCCTTTGATTATGATAAAAAGAGGGAGAAAATGTGAGATATAAAACTTAAAAGGTAGAAAATGTGATAATGTGATACAAAATGATATGTGCATAGTAAATGAATGAACTTTCTATGTTGCACAATAAAAGTAATATGCATCAATTCAAGGGGAGAAACTCTAAATTTAGCCAATTGAAATTTTTCTAAAATATCTACGAAATAAGTTCAATTAAATTTATGTTAGACAAGTTGTGAAAGGTATATCACTCACTGTTTTATCATATCAAAAAGGGGGAGAATGTTGGACCATCTTATCTAGCTTGATTTTGGTGATGGACATTCTTAACCAAGTATGTTTTGATAATGAGCAAAAGCATGAGATAAACATTAAGGTACTAACAATTTATTTTCAAGAATGTTGCAGAAAGTTTAAATTATTCAACTTGATAATAATCTTTATAATGACAAAAGGAAGATATGAAGTAAATGCTCGTTCAAAATTAAGTATATAAACATCACATATACTTAGTTCAAGAAAACAAAAATTATAAAAGTCTTAAAGACAAGCTTCGGAGCAAACAACAATCATTTTGGAGAAAATTGGAGCACTTCGGAGTATGTACAACATATTTCTGAGCAGATTGCATTGCTTTGGAAAATGCCTCAATGATCTTTAGAAAAATGGTTGAAGCTTCAAAATCTGACATGGTATGGTTCAGAATTATCTCAACGAACTTCAGAGATAACTTAACGATCTTCGAAGATGTCTCAACAAGCTTCAGCCAAGTCATAATGCAACTTCAAAGTGGTTGCAGATCATTTTAGAAAGAATGCAGAGAAGTTTCGGAGATAGTTAGCAAGCTTCGGAGTTTTTCTCAAAGCTTCAGAAATCTTACAAATGTGCTTCAGAGAAAGTTGAAGAGCTTTGAAGAAGTCATAAATGTTTTAGAGATGTCTTTATATGCTTCGGAAACAACTAGACAGGTTTAAAAAACAATCAGCAATGCTTCGGAGTAAACCAACAACATGCTTCAGAGAACCTGAAGCCAAGGTTCAAAAAAGATTCAGACAATCTTCGGAGAAGTTGACCATGCTTCGGAGATGTTAAGCCATGCTTCGGAGATGTTAAACCATGCTTCGGAGATGTTAAGCCATGCTTCGGAGATGTTAACCAGCAATGGAAAAATCTCTCTAAACCTATAAAAGAAAGATTCGGAAGCAAAAGAAAATAACCCGATTGAATATTTTTCAAACTTTGCTGATCATATGAAGGGCATTCAAAATTTTCCTCCAAAAGTTCAACTCCAACGAATACAACTTAGCTAGAGCTATCAAATTTCAAATCTCTACTTGATCAAGGAGTTTGAATCTTTTACTCTTACTATTTAATTTTTCACTTAGAATTCTGAATTTATGTGCAAATCTGCCTAAGTAAGAGGCATTAATTTGTACACTTCATTTTAGTATTTGTCAATACAAGCAGATTGCTTGGTGTTTATGTATAGAGATAAGCAAGTAGGAAACTTATTGAAAAGGTGTAAGTTTGTGGGTGAGATTTGAAAAACTAACAGGTTGTGAAAGTTTCTGGTTAGTTTGAAAAACTAGTAAGTTAATTGGTGAGCTTGTTATAAAACCAACATATATTTGATTGGGATGATCAAGGTATTAGTGGAACTTGAGCTTAGTAGAGAAAACTGACTCAGAGAAGTGGAGTAGGAACCTAGGAAGGGTCGAATGACTATAAAAATCTTATGCTGTTTATTGTGCAATCTATTTTATTTATTCTTTCAGCACCATAGTCATCTGATTTGGGCCAAAAGTTTTAAAAGCTTAATTCATCTCCCCTCTTGAGCTAACATTGCATAAGGGACCAACACTGGACAATCAAATCTCATGTGTCCAGATTAGTTGTAGTTATAATATATTAGAATCTCCTTCTTCTTTTCCTTGCTCTTGTTGCTGCTTTTGAAATTGTTTCTAAATTTTTTCTTTCTAATCATATTTCTAAATCTTCTGGTTATCATTGTCATTTCCTCATCATCTTCACTTGCTGAAGCTTCTTCTAAAGATTCTTGATTTTCTAATTCAGCTTGTAGTGCAATTTTCTTATCTTTGAATTCATCTAGAACCTTTTGTTTCATTAAGATTTCTTAGGTCATAAGTGATCTCATGAGTTCTTCTACTTTCATTTTACTTAAATCCTTTGCTTCCTATATAGCAGTTACTTTAGGCATCCAGAATCTAGATAAAGATCTTAAATTTTTTTTAACCAACTTGGGTTCTTCAAATTTTTCTCCTAAGCTTTTCAATCCATTGGTGATTTTCTAAAGCCCTCCAAACATTTCAAAAATTGTTTTGATTCTTTCATGGAGAAGACTTCATATTCTTGTACTAGAATATTTATCTTAGTTTCCTTTACCAAATTTGTACCTTTATGTGCTACTTGGAGTTTATCTCGTATTTCGTTGGCTGAGTCACATGCATAAATCTTTTCAAATTCAGATGAAGATAGTGCATAGTAGAGATAATTCTTTATTTTAGCATCAAGTTCTATTGTTTGAATATCTTCAGGTGTATATTTATCTTCTATATTTGTAACATTCTTTGTATTCTTAACTATGAGCCATAACTAGTAATCTATGAAAGTTAAGAAGTTTTACATTCTCATCTTTCAATACCCATAGTTGGTTCCATCAAAACATGGGGTCTGGAAGTGGATTACCCTTTAGCAGATGTGTTGTGGAATATACTGGCCATTTGAATCTCTTCATAAGTTAATATGTTGGTATTTTAAAATTAACTTAGTGAAGCCTGCTCTGACTAACTGAATGGTAACTCAAGAGGGGGGAGAGGTGGGGGGTGAGCGGGGGGGGGGGGTTGGGTTAGGAGAGGTGAATTGAGCTTTAAAAAATTTTGGCCAATAAGTGAATGTATGTGCTTAGAATAAAATTTTTAGCATATATACATAATAATTTTATAGTGGTTCGGCCCTTCTTGGGTTCCTATTCCACTTCTCTAAGTCAATCTTTTCTACTGAACTTAGGTTCCACTATAACACTTATTGGTTTTACATACTCACTAACAACTTACTGATTTTCTAAATTCACCAGAAACTCTCATATGTTGGTTTTTTTAAGCTTACCAACTAACTTACTGGTTTTTTAAAGCTAACTAGAAACTTTTACAAACAATTAGTTTCACAGAGCTTACCAACCAACTCTTGGTTTTTCAAAATAAAGTATACAATAACAATCCCTCTTATTTAGGCTAATATGTATGAAAACTAAGGCTTAATTGAAAGAATAAAGTAAGCAATGAGATCAGATTCAAACTCCTTTTGAAGTTAATATAGATCAGACGTTGAGAATTCTGAATGCTTTGGTAGTAACATAGCAGCTAAAGTTGAATGATGGAAAGTTTTGAATTCTCTTCTCTTAATTAATAAAAATGATTTTAGTGTAATCTCTCTTTGTTATTATAGTTTTTGTCTTAATCCACTTTATATAGGATTTGACTTTTTAGCCATTGCAACCTTTGACATCATTTTTAAACAAGTTAGGCAGGTTTGGTGATGACTTCTATGCGTTGTCGGAGTTTAGAAATTCTAAGTAGAGTGCTCAAAACTTCTTTGCTTCGGTGCCTTAATAGAATTTTTGAAGTGGTTCTATGGAACTTCTATGGTAAGTAGATTTTTGGCAGTATTCTTTTTAGTGTTGTTATCAATTATCTTAATCTTCAATGGATATATTATGAACTTCTGAAGAACCTCTGAACAACTTTTGATTTACTATAGTAACATAAGCTTTAATCTTAATATTTTTCTTTGTCTCATGCCTTTTTGAAAAATGCCTTCTAAAAATGCTTCTATAAATTGTTAGCATTCTGCATGACTTCTATATAGGCTAAATTCCTTTTGAGTTGTTACTGAGTAGCCTCTAAGTTGCCTACGAAGCTTGGGCTTTGCTTCTATATATCTTCATGATTTATGCTTTACTTGAATATATCTTTAAGAGTACTTCTGACTTGATTTAGCATATTGATTCTCAATTTCTGCACTACTTCAGTGCATCATGATATGTTTTGCATTACTTCTATGTGATGTTGTTTTGTTTCTACTTAATTTTCTATCACTTCATGAATTCTTCTGACATGGTTTTGATTATTTGACCTATCTTTTAGGTTATTTCTATGTGGCGTGACAACACTTCTGTTTTGTTTCTGAGTAGTGCTGTATTATTCCTTGTTGCTTCTATGTAGCATGATGATACTTCTGCATTATTTCTGTGCATTATATCCATGTTCTATTTGACTTCTGTTTAGCATTTAAAATTTCTTCTGGCACGCTTTTATATAACTAACTTGTCTTCTGTGTTTCTTCTGTATTTCTTCTAATATTCGATGTTGCTTCGTTTTGATTCTGAAGAAGTTCTGGGATTCTTTTGATCTGGTTCTGAGTTGCATCCAGTTGCTTTTGAGTAAATCTGATTTCTTTTTAACTTTTGATCTTTTCATGCTTAGCCTTTAAGCAAGTTCTGAAATGGTTTTTAGTGGCTATTGAATATCTTTTTATTTGAGCATTCCTTTATTACTTTCCTTAATCTCTTTTTGATATTAATACTGCAACAATTAAAAAGTGATTTGTTAGTACCTTGATTCTTCACTCATTTATTTGTTCATCATCAAAACTAAGTTATTTAAT
>JAYJMB010007332.1:0-10301 GCA_036873735.1 Pouteria campechiana
TATTAGAGAGAGAGCGCCTGTAAGTCACTTGTTATTTCGAAACAATTTCAACGTCAAAACATCCTCCACCATCATTTTTTTTAGGGCTCATCTGAATGCTTGATTTAGATTATTTTTTATATCGATAATTTTATCATTTTTTAAAATTCTTTTGTGGTGTTATTAAAATATCCTCCACTATTTTCAGCCGTTACGCACGATCTGCGTCCGTTTCTTGCGATTAAAGCATGTCATTCCTCTCCGATAGTATTTCTTCCAAAGCTTTTCAGTTATTCCTATTGAGACTGGGATTTTCCTTTTCCAGGACTCGTTTCCCCTTCCAACATTACATATACACGGCATTCATCCTTCATCATGACTTAGAATTTACTCTCTCTCTCTCTCTCTCTCTCTCTCTCTCTCTCTCTCTCTCTCTCTCTCTCTTCCCAGATGGATTCACCCCCACAAGATAATGGGAGTCTGCAGAAAATTCCGCTACACCATCCTTGACGACACTCTCTTTGCTCGCATGCATCTTCTCCACTCCACCCAATTTAAACTTCCTTCTGTTGTCTTCACCCAGTGCAACAAGCTCTACCTCATCCACTTCAATTCCAACAATCAAGACAACACAGACAGCGCGGCTGGCATATGTTTCACTACTCCTCCTGGCATCGGTTTCAGCTCTATACTTTCCTGCAATGGTTTGCTATGCTTGTGCGAGCCAGATAGCGACAACCCCATATGCGTGGCCAACCAGTGACTGGAGATGACATTATACTGCCGAGGTCAAGCCAACCAACATGTGGGCATTTCATACCTGGTTTGGGTTTGATGAGATAAGCAAATGAATTTCTGAGGATGGCCTATTTAATCAACGAAGATGGAATTATCTCATATTCAAGATTAATGGCTGAGGTTTATACAGTTGGACTTCGTGTCTGGAGAAATATTGGAAGTATCCCATCTCTTCTTTTCCAGATGAGGTCAGTTTGGATGAGCTAGTAAACATTTATGGAGCTTTTCACTGGCTGGGCAAGTGCTCTTCTAGCGCAGGCTATCCTGAATTAATTTTTGCGTGGAATGCGAACGATAACGATGAGAACTTCTACAGCATCCCATTGCCAGAAAATCCAGACCCATGCAACGATCATTGCAACATGTATGTTACTAAATACAGGAATTGCCTCTCGATACTTGGTTTCCACCCCCATGAACAATCTATGATACTATGGATGTTGAAGGATTACAACACCACGAAGTCGTGGATTAGAGAAGAGAGACAGCTTCAGTCCAATGGCCAATGCGATAGTGGTGAGCTTTGGACGAGAGAGGCCACGATTCAGCATTAGCATGGGTGGCCACATGCATTCAACCATTCAGAAGATGAAGAGATGGCGGTGGAGGTCACCTACAGCAGTGGTGAAGCAAACTTTACAGAAGCTATGGTGAGAGGAGACGAAGCAAGCTTTAGAGAAGCTGTGGTGATAGATCTTAATGCTGGTATAAGTAATTATCTAATACAATATATAGCTACTCATGTAGGAAGACTTATCCCTGTTCCCGGAGCAAGCCAGCATGTGAGGGTCACCAACAATGCTTGATCATTGAAGAAAAAAAAAACAGAGAAGATGGAGAAGCTATACATATAGTGGAGGGAAGATGAGCTTGCGGTTTGACCTTTTAAGATTTTGATTGTAGACAAAAAAGATTCCTTAGGTGGGCCACACACTATCACAAAACCCAAGACATCTGCACAATCAAAACTGTCAGTCCTTCTATAGGCAGAGACGTTGGTATTGTTTTCCCAGGGTATTAGTCACATTCTGTTTCATAGCTTTAATAGCATAGCATGTTATGCTTGTAATTGCTATTTTCATCCTCGTGCCATGCTATACTTCTTCCTGTTGATGAAGTTTTGCTGGCTTTAAATGCTATGTTTGTGATTGCTATTTGCATCCTTATGCCATGTTATACTTCCTGTTATTGAAGTTTGTTGCAATAAATGAATGTTAGGTGCCCTTTTTTTGAATAATCACCTGCAACCAATTGCTCTTGTGGCTTGTTCTTTCCAAGGCTTGAAAGATAAATGTGTCAAGGTAATGTAAGATGGTTATGTTGATCCTATTGTAAGCGAGCTATGCACGTTGTAAAAAAAAAAATAAAATCTCCACACATTTGATGTCTTGGCTATAAGAAAGTCCACAAAAGCATAAATTAAATTGAAGAATAAGTACATATCGAGATGACTATTGCTCATAAAATTAATTAACAAAAGAATTCATTAATGATCCTGGACATGGTTCTCTCTGAAATAAATCTTCTTCTAATTGTAATTTATGTTCTCAAAATTTACATGGAACAGTTTTCGACTTTTGACAGAAATCCTTTCTATCTCAAATCACCTGATACAATTTCATTCCTAGAAACATTCTTGAATCCAAAAACGAGTTTTGGCTTCTCCTCATGTGACATCCTAGACCTAAAATAGTATAAATAGGACAATTTTGGTTCAAAGAGTCAACTTTCCAAGATCAATCACACCTAAAAAAGAGAAAAAAATTTCTTTAAATAATTACATGTCACCATTTCAAGGATTTAATGTTAACTAGTACATTCCATGGAACTAAATTTTTTGAAATAACACAACATGAAATGCTTCAAATAAAACTTAAATTCATATCTTCCATCCTTATCTTTCAGTCACAACAAGTTGCAATTTCTAAATAAAATAATATAAAACAATTGTAAGTATAGACTTAGTAAAGAAGGGAATTATGAAATTTTATTTTACCTAGAATTTTCATATATATCATAAAATATTACAAAATACATGCCTGTCAATCCAAATTTATTAACTAATAACCATTCAATTAAATAAAATAGACTTTAATGTTGCTGTCCATAAAAACAATATGAAATCAACTTTAAATGCATCATTCCGCCCTTCTAATAGGTTCAGAATATTCAAAAACATAGAAATCGATTATTTAATTGTTCAAATCGGACCTTTTGGTGAAAAGATATGTAAAAGATAAGTTAAAAACTTAAAAGTCATGTCACATGTTCGCTGTTGGCCGCCGTCAACCACCCCTGGCCTAGTGCTGGCCCATTTTCTGTTGGTATTGGGCCTCCAGGCTCAAGCCCACTATCTGGACACTCTAGGTTCCACACATTTCAGCCCAATTCATAATTCTATAGTGCCGTCTAGTCCAGGATCTACAGTGCAGTCCAATGATTTCTACCACTCCTCTCAAATGAAAATGGGCAAGATAGTGGAATTGTTTCCAATAGCTTTTTAAGTTGTTGGATTCTAATTTCTTTTAACTTCTACTATAATCTAATTTCCTAAAAAAAAAATTCATTAATCATAACCCATGCATGTAATTCATTCCAAGGAATCTACTATATTCAACAAATGTATATCTAAATAAGAATTTATTTTTAATAGTCAACAACTACCATTGAATACTCAACATTAACATTCCATAACCCAACATAGAACATTATCACTTGATTAATACATGTTTAACAAAATTTTTCAACTGACCTAATCATAAAAAAAAATCATGTGCTTCATCCAAAATTACTTCATCATTTGTTGTGCCCAAACACCACCACCAAAATATCCCTCTGTTTATAATGCAATGGTACATATGCTAATCCCGTCCAATCAAATGTAAAATTTAATGATCTATAATCATTGCATACATACAAATCTAAAATTATAAACATGGAATGGTTTCATATATTCCACGATAATAGTATCATGCATAACATTTAAAATTCATTCTATCAATCCATGACCACTCTTATCAATCCAAATCAAGATGAATAGTGTTTAATAAATCGATTAACCAAGTATACAAAATATAATAAAAATATATTTCAAAAACAATCACCTACTTACCTTTTGATGAAGATAATAAAAATCTAATTAACTTCATTCTTCCCTTTTTCTCTTTTAGCATTTCTTTCCTCTTTCTCCTCTGCTCTCCTCTTTCTCGTAGGATTTCTTGATTTACACTCTTTCTCGGAGTAAAACTCCTTTTTAAATAAGAGAGTAACTTCCATGAATGCACGTCACATTTGGTTTTAAAAACTGCTAGTGGGCCCCACTAAAAATGTGAAAAAGAAAATTTTTTAATTTTTCAACCATGACCCAATCAAATTTTAGACCTCCGCTTCACTAACCAAGACTTTAACTATCCGAATTACATGGGTTGCTGTTAATAAAATTTATTATATATGAATCAAACTTCCATAGTCAACAAGTCAACTATGCTACATAGGCACCCATTTACACATAAATGTTTGACCAATCAAACCTACAAATATGATATATTACACCCCATCTTCAAAGAAAAGATGTCAAAGTTGACAAATAATGTGTTCATCATGGTTTTATCAAGGTTCAAGAATGGGATAATTAGGTGTTGTTGATGCTATTGCAAGATTGAGTTGCATTCAATTCAATGAAGAGGGAAAACAAATGAAATTGTAATTTCTTTTTGCTGAAATAAGAAACGGGTACTTAACCAGCAATTCCATTCCTTTGTACCGACTGGATGTAAGTCAAACCTGTAACAATAACTCAGTCTTTGCCTTTTTAGTGTAATTGATATGATGAGATTCAATCTACCCCCACCAATCACAAGATCTTTGCTGTTAGACCTTCTATGTTCAATGATGTTCAGCAAGCTGGACCATTTTCTCATTTTCAGGCAAAAGCCATCTGTTTACACGGGTGAAAGCCACAGACACCTGCAAAAACACTCATATAAAGCACACCGATTCAACTTCAGAAGAAAAGCTGGACTGTTTGGGTTCATCTTAAAAATCAGTTCATATCATGTCGCTTGATTGTAACTGTTTATCGGATCTTTTTCTGAAGAATGTAACCAGATAGTTACTGAAACCATTATATCTAATATGCAGGTTTTGCTATCTAAAATGATAAAAACTCAAATCTGAACATGTTATTGCTGCAAAAATGAATAGAATTTCTCATATTGTAAAAACATTTAAGCAATCGAGCTGATCCTCAAAAAAAGGGTAGAGGAAGTTCTTTTGGGTGGTCCACTAGCGATAGAGCACTTTTGAAGGCAATTCTCTTTCTTTTGAAGATGATAGATGAAGCTCAAGCAACTGCAACAGGACAATGATTGAGCATATCCATGAGACATTTTCACGCTGTATTCCACGAAAAGAGGACCAATTAGGCCCCACTGAATCATAAGCTAACCAAAGCATTGTGCTTCACTGGGAATCCAAGCAAGTTAAGTCATCTAGAAAACTGAAGTATTTACTTTTAATTTGAATTGATATTTTACAAATTTTTTGTATGTAAAACACTTCCAAAGTATAAGACAAATTTTTAGCCATTGCCTTGGTTGAGTATCAGAGATATAGATGAAACCATGTAGAGGAGGAAACTTCACAGTTCTCTGCTACGGCATGAAGTTTGGAAGTTATCAGATTCTGCTGACCAAAAAGTTATGGAAATTCTCATCCTTAGGCATCTTCTTCCCCAAGCGTTTCTTCAAGAGACTAAAGAAGAACCTGATTCTTTTAAGTTGGCCTCATGGTTCTTGAGATTCTGCTGGGGATGTCTTCAAGGGAGCTGACCAAGATGAACTATGATTTCTTCTTCTTCTTCTTCTTCTTCTTCTTCTTTTCCTTCTTTTTTTCCTAAAATGTTTGAAAGTAGGGAATGAAACCAAGTTTGAAGTCTGGACCATTTTTCCAAGTTGATCCATCTCTGTCAATTGTATAGCAAAAGTTTTAGCAGAATTGACTTAAGCTGTAATGGTCATCTGGATTGGTTTAAGGAGAAGATGGGCTATTTTGACAAAAATTCCATATTATTTTCTTTTAGGAAAATTGCAGGCAAGTTGTTCATTAAAGAAACAAGAAATATAGGATGAATATGATAGTCATGTCAGAAGCAACATCTAGGGATCCTTGTTAGGGAAAAAGGTTTACCTGGTAATCCCAATCTGTTCTCCAAATAATATAAACAAGCACAATCGTCTGAATAGCAGTGCCCACCAACATTCCAATCCAAATTCCCTAATAAATATAAATATAAGAAAACGAGACTTGCTGATGCTATAGCCACTAACAGCCAGAGATTGACAAGATTGTTAAACTAAAACATGGAAAATAGAAATCCTTTACCCAGCCCATGAAGTGAGCAAGATAGTTTTGTCTTTTATTTTGCATGATCTCTAGATTTTGTGTGACTCTACAAAATACAAATCAGGGCATTCTTTGAAGAGGTAGGTTGCACCTGTTTTCAACACATCTGATTTGATGACATATCTTTTTATTTTGCACCAAACCAGATTGTTCGGACATGAACTGCCAGAAAATTTGGTGACAGATGTTGAAACAAAAAGCAGCATTCGAAAGTACAGGTTATCATTCTTCACCCAAGTCAGTCTCTCCTCCTCCTGGCCCCACCCTCCTTTCATTCTTTCTGAAAAATTCTCCACTCAAGGCATGACCAGGAGTCAAAGACATCCTTAGAAATTTAATCCATCAGTCATCAGAATCCTTAATTTTTGCCTTTTGGGCCACACAATTGGCCAATTTCCAACAGAATTGTTAGGGTACAGTTGGGAAGGAACTGATAAGGATTGGATGGTTCAAATTAAAGGATCCAAATCCTTTGGCCAAGAAAATGCCATTTACAGAAAATCAACAGACAAGGAAATAGCTAATCAATCTTCTATTTAGCTTTTTACTGGGACAAGTCTCTCAACCATCTTTATCATGCCCATGTCCCTGCTTTTATAAATCATGTGCATCAGTGCACAATGGATGCCCAGATGCATCTGTGTCTGAACTATCTAATTCCTCACCATTCAATTGTGCTGAGTTGAAAGGCCCTGAGATAAGGTCATACCCAAATGGGCCCCTCTACAGTTCGCTGCTTGATGAGAGTTTCTAAAACATTGCAAAGAAACAGAAGACAAATGTAAATCTTAAAGCATATCTTACTTCTATACGAAGATCCACTGCATGACTCAGCATTGCACCAACAGGTATGCCAACCAAATAATAGGATACGAAGTTCACATAAGCAACGATACTCTGCAGACCAGCACCTACAGCAACCCCTATGGATGAAACATCATTCAAAAGGCCAAATTAATTAAATGTCAAGGAGACTAAAAATAAAATGTAAATCAATATCACGTGTCATTCTTATTAATAAAATAATTTTGTACTACAATAGGAATATCATGAAATTTCATGTCTAATTTTATTGGGTTTAGTAGTTGGTCAAATATGCCAAGGGTCACAATGGTCAACAAAGCTTGCTGGTGCTTGCATGGCGTTGAACAATTTCGGCCAGTTTCCCAGTGCACTACCCTCACACTAGGGTAGATCAGAATCCAAGAAACTGACCCCGAAGGACAAGCAACTGAGTCTGTGAGGATCAAAGTTTACTCTCAAGCTGTTCTAAGGGGATGTGTGACCGATCTAATAGGAGCATGTCTTGTCTCTTCAAAGAGTCTGTCATCACGGAGGCAATAGCTGAGATCATCTATAAAAGGGACATATAGGTAAGTATTAGGGATTATCTAAGACTGACAATTACTTAAAACCTATCCTCTCTTTATTTCTCAACCTCTCAATCTTCCTATTCTATCAAAACTCTTGTTAATTTAGGCATTTGAGAAGCGTTATCTCGTAACACATTCATGCCTTTCTATTTTACTGTCCTGCAAGTCGAAGAGTCAACTTTCACAGTCTTGTGCCAGGCCCTGGTGGTAAGCTAGAGCATTTTCTACATCCCATTAACTTCAAGCATCAACAATTAAGGAGTTGTTAGTTTCATGATATTTTGTATCAAGTGGAATCTCAAAATATTCCTTTGAGCAATTCCATTCCAATGATATGTAGTGTCATTTTGGGTTGTGTCAAGAGATGTGCACATGTTAGTATGTGAAGTGTTTCATTGACTAATACCATTAATCACAAAACCCTTCGTGGACCAATGGTTTCATTCACCTGAATGGAATGGACATGGTACTTTTTTTTTTTTTTTTTTACTGAAATTGACTCATTGCATCTTTATTAAATACAAGAAAAGAAAAGAACAAAAGAAGCATACCTGAGAGAACTGGTTGAACACTGTTGAGCAGCATGGAGAAGGACAACAATGGAGACAGAGAAACAACTGATTTTGAAACCTCAGGGCTGTCAGTGAATATATAAGATATTCTCTCACTAAACATTATGGATATGATGGACAGAGTGATTCCAATGGCCAATGAAGTGGAGACTACTATAACGATGGCAAATTTTGCAGCTTTTGCACTGCCTCTCCCTAGCTCATTTGACACCCTAACACTGCAAATTTATATCATATCGAAGGAAAGATCTATATTAATATCAAAGAAAAGAATTTGAGAAAATGATAGGTAAGAATCTGATACTGGGCAAATAACGCATGGTGAAGAAATGAATGGGTTGCTGTAAGATCAATTACATGAAATCTGATATGCTGCAACAGCTGCTGTCAGATAAAGGCCCATTTTAAGCCTCTTTGTGCACTCATACGTGTATATGAAGCCCAATGATCAAACATCATTGCTCTTGGATGACAGAGTTCTATCACTTTGTCACTTGATTCAAGTAAGTTTTCAGGCAAACCCTTGGGTCAACCTAATCTATTCCCAGCAGGGAACTAAATGAAGCTGACTTTTCATGTTACTTGAGCTATTCACCCAAAAAATTTCAGAGGAACCAGAAGAAAGTATCAAATGCAAGAAAAATACCTTGCAGCAGCCAAGAAACCAAGTGCTATCATCAGTCCCCACCCATTAATGTTGAGGCTGTGCAAAGGAATTAACGACTTTCTGCATTTAGAATCTGGAAACTAATTTGAATGAGGAGGAAACAAGAAGGAAAAGAGAGCATCAAAAATAAACTAGCAGAGAAGCATGATGACTATGGTTATTCAAGTACCATATGGAGAGGGCATTTATAGCAATTTCAGCGTCGTCCATGTATCCTGTTAACAGCACCAAGATAGTGTTGTACCAGAACTCCAGGCTGTTGAATAGAGAACAGAAACAAGTCTCAGAAAATTCATGAGTTCTCTGGCTACAATGATCTTCGATTTGGGCTGCAAATTAGTGTCAATTTTTTTTTTCCAAGTTCAGCTGCCCAAGTAGTCACCAACCCTGACAAGTACAGGAGTCCACATTGAACAGACTTGTCTGATTTTGCTTCAAAGTGCAGTGCAATTCTACTGAATTTATCAGGCACCCTTGATCAGATGTTGGAATTAAGCCATTGGCAATGAAAGTATTAGCAAGAAGAAGGCCATCAATGTCGTGGGAGCCACGTTGCATGTGGTGACACTGAAAGTCAGGCCTTTTAAGTTCATGTCAGCTAGCCTGGCAAACTGACTGGCCTGACCACCATGCCCATGAAGTAGCAGCCACCTGATGAAATGATTAAAAGATCTCACAGACATGCCATTGATTAGTTATTGCTTCATGGTTTTTTTTCCCATAAAGAAGACCAGCATTTGATGAAGGAAAGGGAGAGTTCTTTGCTCACCACAGCATTGCACCAGAGGACACAGAGAGCTTAACAACAAGCCACATATCCTTAAAAGCCAACAAAGAGAACCCCTTCCATGTATCCGGGCACCCACCGCATGTGATGAACACCATCTGACCAATGATCGGAATCCAGTTTGCCAATATCATCGACCCCATGATGCCTGGGATGCCCCATTGCAGCTTGTACAAAGCCAGCCACGAAAGGAAAAGGTGGATTGCCAGTGAGATGGCTGCAAGATAAGCGATGATGATGTTTCTGCTTTGAGCCTGGAGGTACATTTGCAGTGTGAAGGAGAAGATGTAGGAAATGATGACTGGGATGAACCAGAGGGAGAGAATCCCTGCCATGTTTGCGATCTTCTCGGCCTGTCCAAGATACCTTAGCAATGGGGTGGTGAAGAGGAAGATGGGGAGCATGAAGATGGTACATGCGAAGAGGACTATCCATGAACGCTGGAGGTAAATGCCAAGCATGTGGTATTGCCTAGAGCCGAATGCCTGGCCACAGAGCGTCTCAAGAGCACTTGCCATGCCAAGCTGCCATGGAAGGAAGAGGTAAGCTAAATAGAGGTAGATTTTGACACTGGCGGAAATGCCATTTTAATGAGTAAGACCGTGAAGTAGCCCATGCAGATGAGGGGGGCGGGGGGGTTGTGGCGAGTGGAGAGAGAGAGAGAGAGAGAGAGAGAGAGAGAGAGAGAGAGAGAGAGAGAGAGAGAGAGAGAGAGAGAGAGA
>JAYJMB010007333.1:0-10300 GCA_036873735.1 Pouteria campechiana
TATATATATATGTGGGGAGTGATCTTATTCGCATATGCGCATGAGAAGTTTTATACGCACAAGAAAAATCTGCCGTGATTGGCTTCCATATGGGCTTGACACGAGTTTCCAACTCCCACTCAAAGTCAGCCTGCGTACTCCGGAAGTAAGATTCCCACTCAAAGCCAGCCGTGTTCTAAATTTTACAACTTCGTTTCATTATACTGGGATGATGTTATTGGAGGAGATGGCCTCAATCTTCCTCACGCGAGTTTTACTAATATTGATTGTGCCAAAGCGTGTTGATGGCATTTTGCAGTTCATCTCAGATTTCATAGTAGGTGTTGAAGTTGTTAGTGATGTTTGCGGTTTGAGTATCTTTGCTTCAGAAGTCACGGAAATAGAAGTCATGGAAATATCAACTATGGCTCAACGCATAATGCTGCACGAAACCAAAGAAGTTCTCAGGGGAAAATGGAGAAATCATTCTTAAGTTTTCAGAGCAGCTATCCTACATGGGAACCAAACACTCAAGGCCAGGATTTCATTTTAAATCTTAGACATTTCAGAGAGGTTCAGATGCAATGCCATAAACCCAACAAACATATTCACCAAACCGACCATGGCAGCTGACCCTGAATTCAAGAGGTCGCAGCGAAGCACAAGGCCTCTGCTATCCGTGGCCTATTCCTCAAAATCCATGTAATCTGGATTCTCTTTGGTCAATTACTGCAGATCAGAGGACGCATCCTGATTTGCTTGACTGGTATTACACAGACCGGACCTCACTTGCAGATGAGAATTCAAGGGGCAGGCTACCTAGACCCTCAGCAGCAGTCCACAGGCGAACCAGCGGCTTCCAATTTCCATGCCAAAATATAGCAAGTGAACCAATATATGAAGAAAACTGGGGGCTTTCCACTTGAGGATCTGATGCCGAGTCATTATCACGCGTATACATCAAGCCAAATCTTCCAAGACAGCATGCCTCAGCATCATGATTTAGATCATTCGGGTCATTTGACAAATGGTCATTGGTGGGATCGAAGTGGTCCCAAGTCAACTGCTGAGCCTGAAGCCAGTTTTCTTGAGCCACCATCGTTTGGTCGTCATGACCAGGATCATCATTATGATAACTTCTCAGATGCAAGTGGGCATGAGCAACAGGGAAGTTTGAATTGGAAAAATCCTAATGCATCTTTAATCCTAATGCATCTTCATGCATGGATGATTGTGACAAAGATGATGGAGAATTTAATCTACCATTCGACGATGTTTACACAAAAATCTCTTCCAATAGAGAGGTCCCTCAATCTGTAGATTATCAATAGCATTAATGGGTGGACACTCTATTACGATCTGTTGCCAATGTTTGTGTTTTACTGGCCACACAGGGCCATGTCTTTCAATGATGGGCGTTATTGGTGTTGATGCAACAACAGTATAGGTGTTCTGATGGGAACATTCAAGACAAGTAGCTTGACCCAAATTGATTGATCCATAGACCCACAATCTCTGACATGCCTCAAAATTCTCCTTTCAAAGTAATTCTTAACTTTGGCAGTTGGAGCTGAAAGTGGTGGACAGCTTGTCATGTTATGAGGGAGGCCATATTGGATGAATTGGCTGGCTGTCTAAGCATGGGTCCCACTTTTACAGATTGCATATGCTCAGTAAACTGTGCTTTTTGCAGCAGCACACATTGGCCACACAAAATTTGGAATTCTTTTGTACAGAATTGTCATTATAGAGACATTGTATATCTTTCACCTTTTAGATGTGAATGTGGTTGCTGATGTGTGACAGCCAAACATGGCCACTCAGTCCCCCATTAAATAAAAAACATTGCATATGACAAAAAAAGAAAAAAGAAAAAGGGTATGTTTCTGCTGTTAGTTGGAAAGCCAGCAGTGTTTTAAATTTTAATATTATGCCTCAAGCTCATTCAAGATGGAAGATGTAAGATGGTGGACGTCCATCGCTTTTCGCGGAAAAACTATCCAACATTTAAAATATAAATTTTTAGGTTGATATAAAAATCATAATTTGTATGCCTATTTCTGGAATACAGGAGCTAGTTGGAGTCTTATTTCCGGAGTACGCGGGCTGACTTTGAGTGGGAGTTGGAAACTCGTGCCAAGCCCATGTGGAAGCCAATCACGGCATATTTTCTTGTGCATATAAAACTTCTCATGCGCACATGCGCATAAGATCACTCCCCATGTATATATATATATATATGTATGTATGATGGGAAAAAGTCTTAATCAGGTAGTCCCCATTGAAAGAAAATATAAACACATAGAAGAAAAATCAACACGTTGTTTTTAATATTCAGATCAATGTTAACAGCCCTATATCTGTGATTTGGAAGTAAATTTGAACTCACGGTGATAATCGCCACACGCTGAATCATATATAAACACATATAAATGAGATCTAATGCAAGGGGTCAAAAATTTGGGATGCTTAGATACACAGTGACCAGTGAGGGGAGTGCCAACTGACGCGTCCTTGAATCGTGGTCTCCTGCGGGGGTATAGAACTATAGAGAGTATTTTCCTCTCCCCATTCATACCATTAATTTGAGTGGAGACGAATTCTCTTCCCCAGCACTTGAATTGTATTGCAGTGTCAAATTTAGAAAAAGTCTATACGTATAGCTAGAAATCAGATTGAATATATCTACAACAATATATTCAGTACCCAAGCTGTAACGTAGAGTTTGCTTGATTAGAATGGGCCACAACAAACGTACTGTCGATTCCGTGCTAATTAAAGTAGCTCATGCACGCATGGCCTGGTCTCCTAACGTGACTTGGGGTGCTCAAGTTGCAAATCATTAGCGCGCAGTAGCCTCGTGTTCTACCACATTGACGCATCAACTAAAATTGCTTTCCCGCTTTTAATCCCAAGGTTGATTTCACAAATATTGCCCCCTTTGCGCAATTGATCTTAAATATCAACGACGTAACCATTTCATAGGCCATTGAACCCCAGCAGTGGCTTTCTTTTCTTCTGGGATGTTAATCTGCTGGAAACCTTCCAGCATGATTAACTTTGCCAATCTCTCACTATTCTCATTGCTTTTTGCTTGATGACTTTTTCCTTGTTTCCTCTTTCCTATCATCTTATCAACTCTGCATTGGTGTTCCTGTTATCATATCTGCAAATTTGGCAGCATTAACTCGACTTAGTTGATTGCGAATTGACCCAATTCCAATCAACCTCGGCTACTCGATTTTCTTTTTTGTTGTTGCTTTTTCATTCCGTCATACAATGTTTAATCTGGACCTTGGTTCATCTTTTTAAAAGCCAAAACCTAGCCGGCGTAGACATTGGACCAATCAGGCATTTGGTCTCCATCGTCAACTGGGCAAGGTATTTTCTTTGTTTAACTGGGTGAATGATTTCCAAGGGCAGAGAATAAGTTCTTTTTTTTTCTTTTTTATTGTTCTTTTTTCTTTGCATGGATCGCGTGTTAGGCGACCGAATATTTCAGAGCAAAGGTCTCTTTCACGAAACGAAGAACAACAAACGTTCCTTCTTCTCTCTCGTCTGAAAGGCATCTTTCACCCACCAAGATTTCGTCAACCACTCACTCTATTGACCGTGGAATTGCATGCGACGCCACATAAAAAATAGAAAAAAATAAAGACATCTCCGAAGCCATTGACATGATCATATCCATGGCTGGCAACAAATCTACCCACCATTATACATACATATATACATATATATCAGCTTTTTATCCATAATTATGATTTATCTTAGCAAATATATATGTAAATTTGTAAAAAAAGTTATAATATATTGACTTTAATAACGATCATCATTACAATTTAAAACATCCATTAAATTTTTTTAATTATTGCTAAGTCACTTACTATGACGGTCGCTAATGAAATTGGTACATGTGGTGATCATTTTGTTTGTAAATATATATATATATATATATATATATATATATATATGGGTTTTGAATCTTTGATATGGTGCAATGGGCTATACTGAATAATTCAATATAGTTACCATAATGATCATTGGATCGTGTGAGCATCATCTTGGCTGTTAGATACCAGCTGCAAGTGAAGGAGGGAGGACGTTTTTTGCTCTTGCATCCATCATTTGAGAAATAAACATGGACATGCGGATTAGCTCCCCCTCTTCCTATTTTCTTCCCAATTCCCCCTACCTTCCCGTCTTTCCGAATCGAATGGCGGATGGAAACCCATCTTCCCAATTCCCCTTGCCTTCCCATATTCTTAAACCAGACCCGACAAAAACTCATCTTCCTGATTCCCATTGCGTTACCATCTTCCCGAACCGGACGTCCGACAAAAACTCATTTTCTCAATTCCCTCTGTCTTCCCATCTTTTTGAGTTGGACGGCTGACGGAAACCCATCTCCCCGATTCACACTCTTATCATTGATCTCATACAAATGAACCTGAGCAAAACACTTTTTTTGTTTTTTTATTTTTTATTTTGAGGAATATGGAAAACAAAAGATGCAATGCAAAGAATTAACAACAACCTTAATCCACATCCTATGAAAACTAAAATAGAAAGAAATAACAAAAGCATAATGCATAATATCATGCTAGTACTTGGAGCAAAACAAATGCCGTAGAACTTGTAGCTGGATTAGACATACGTCAAGATTTGTCTTAAAGTAACTGTTATGACAATTTATCTTTATCCAATTTTGTGGTATGCATATAATGCATGTATACTGTAACTGCAAATCATTTTTTGAATTAGACTTGATATTATACAACTTGACCTAAAGCATATGATTATCCAAAGAGGAGAGTGTAAATTAAGCCATATCATGTTAAGATCTGTTAAAACGGTTCCCCATATCTTTTTGCAATTGATGAAACTAATGCATAAAATGTAGAATGCTGCATATTTTTTTATTACATTCTTGAATATGATATTTGGTTTGAATTTTGAAAAGTTCTATTATTTCTTGGAAAATCTGCATCTAAGTCCTCAAAATGATTGCAATAGTTATGCTTATGTAGAGTAGCTCCTAATTACTAAAAAGTAATCTGAACTAGTTAAAGTGATACATATCTGTATGCAGTTTCTTCAGGCTTCTAGTAGGGGAACTGCAATCGTAAGTGCTTCATCTGCAGTAAAGTTATAGTATTAACCACAAGATGTCCTAGTTATTATTTGACATCGGACCAAAATGCTCTCTTGATGTCAGTATTGGCAGCATTGATGAAGAGTTGTAGTTTCTGAGGATGTAAAATGCTCGGTATGCCATTTTTGTGTTTCTTGATTTCTACCATTATAACATACCAACCAAAGTGGAGACTCATACTGGTTTGTAGTTTCATATCAGTGGTCATTGATATTAAGCATTGTCTGATCCAAAGATCAAGATTAGTCACATTATCCTGGCCACTAGATCGGGTTGAAAACTAAGTTAGAACCAACAAAACAGGATACTGATTTGAAGTCAGCAACCAAAAACTCAATGCAGGTAGCAAGTTTCCAAAAGCCCAATGCTGCATTTGTTTTGCTTGAAGTACTAGTGTGATTCTCTACATTGTGCTTTCATTATTTCTTTCTGTTTTAGTTTTCACTGGATGTGGATTTAGGTTGTTGTTGATTCTCTGCACTGCGTCTTTTGTTTTCCATATTCCTAAAACAAATAAAAAAAGTGTTTTGCTCAGGTTCAGTTGTATGAGATCAATGATAGAGTGTGAATCGGGAAGATGATTTCCGTCGACTGTTTGATTCGCGAAGATGGGAAGGCTGGGGGAATCAGGAGAATGGGTTTCCATCCGACATCCAGTTCGGGAAGATGGGAAGGCAGGGGGAATCGAGAAGATGGGTTTCCGTCAACCGTCCGGTTTGGGAAGATGGGAAGGAGGGAATCGAAAAGATGGGTTTCTGGCCATCCAATTCGGGAAAACGGGAAGGTAAGGGGAATTGAGAAGAAGATGAGAAGAGGGGGGGCTGTTGATCCATACGTGCGTGTTTATTTTTCAAACGACGGATGCAAGAGCGAAAAACGTCGTCCGTCCTCCCTCCCTCCCTCGCAGCTGGCATCCGGCCCAGATGATGCCTGCACGATCCAACGGTCATTAGGGTAGCCGGCTACACCAAATCAAAAACCTATACATACATATATATATATATATATATATATATATTTATATATATGCAAATGACCCATCATGTAAAATTCATACTCAATTCACAGTTAAGGAATGTAAAAGTAAATTCATAAGCACAAATTACGTTTTTCATATGAATTTAGTTGCATCAAACAACATTGATTTTCATGAAGGAAGCCGTAACCCTATTCGACCTTGCAAGACTGGATCAAGCACCGGAGTCTGCATGCATGATTGGAATATGAGATTCATCAATCTACTCAAGACAAACACCAGCGATTTGAAACATGTCGGATTTCTGGAAGTTTTAATCTCTTTTCAAACTTCACAATTCATGGCATGAAAAGAAAATTCGTGCGATTAATTTCCTGAATTCGTTTTCATGAAAAGAAAATTCGTGCTATTAATTTCCTGAATTCGTTCGTTTTCACATGCAAATATAATTTTTCTTTTACCTGTGTATATGTACATATGTAATTTAATTAAACCGCTGTGACTACAACCCTGCAAAGTCTCTGGTATAATTTACAAGCAGCTAAAAATGGTATATGCCTCTAACAAAAGTTGAGAAAAAAAGGAAAGGGGAGGTAGATAACTTCATTGGAAGATACAGGTGTGCACAACCATCCATGGAAAAAATGGGCTGCACGCACCAAAATTACATCCTATGTACACTGAGGGACGAAGGCGGGCGTGGAACCGTAGTTGTAGAAGGGAGCGGCGGGATGCTGCCACGACCGAGACATGGCTTTTGAAGACGACGACGATGATTGCCGCTCTTGCTGCTGCGATTCCTCTTTCGAAGCACCACAACCACCGATGATTTCATCCTCCGGCTCCACGACTGGCGACAAGAGGGGTATCGCGATCTTCCACCCCGATGAGTAATTCGACGCTGGACTCACCTGAATCGATGCTGGGGCTCGGTTCTGAAGCCTGCTTGGGCGGCGCCGAGGCGTGCCGGAATTCTTCGACGATTCTGCCATCGATCGAGCGAGAGGCTAAGGTTGGATGAAAAGGGCTGGAGTAAATGGCTGAATTTGGTTTGGGTGTGAATTTGTTGCAGCCGCAGCAGCACATCCTGGGGGGTTTTGTATGCGCGGAGAGAGTTTGGGAAGAGTTCAGACCGTGTTGGGTTCGTGTGGTCAGCACATGCATGTGGTGGGAATGGTCAAAGAACGGCTGGTGTCAGAAAAACTGAAGATATTCGCGCGAGTATAAATTGATGAGGGGATGCTCTGAGCCACCTTCAGATATTGATTTCTTGTGTAGGGTCGGATTTAATTATAAAATAAAGACAATAAATCATCTTTTTTATTTCCATAATTTTACATAATTTTATAATATTAACCATGAATTGGGATGCATGTGTAGCCTCTGTACGTAATGAAAAACCCTTTTTTCCTTGATAGAGAGGCATTTCATTCTGTTTCAAATAGAATAGGGGGCTAAGATCTTGCACTTTTGTGCTACGTTGTCCGGACTTATGCGTCTGATCTTTAATACTTAGTCGCGAAGAGCGCTTTACGAGTCGGTGGAGTGGGCCGGTTTTTTTGGGGAACTTTCTTTTTACAACGGCGTTGCGACGGTTTGAAATTGAAGGCCTGAAAACGTGACTACGTGGAGGATGATAGACGACAGAAGCAACGCATAACCGTTTGCTACTTGACGGAAGTTAGGCTTCTTGCAATTGCTGTACGGGCGAGATGCCGTATTCCATTTCCGGCCCATGCTACCGGCCAAGTATCCAACTTGCAATAACCAAGTTTGTAACAGCTCATGGTTCATTGTTTCTTTAATTTGACATCATTGCTTTCCATAGATTGGATGTTCGAATGTCTACATCTGGTGATACGATGTTTATTATTATTTTTCTATGAAGATTTCCAATGGTAGCATTTGAAGTGTGAATAGTTTCATCTTTTTGAGCATAAACGCCAATTTGGAGAAGGCTAACATAATTCTAGCTTGAGCTAGCTATTTTTATTTTTTTGTCATCAATTTTGATTTTTAATTTTAATTATTAATCTATTTAATATACGAGGATATAACTAGAGCCTGTTTAGGAGTTGGGTAAAAAGATAGAAAAAAATAAAAAATTAAAAAAGGAAATAATTTAATAGTATAAGAAATAATAATTAAAAATAAAACCAATAAAGATAAATTTTTTTGATAAAAAATTATAGATAATAATTAATAAGATAAATAAATATAAGAAAAAGCAAATTTATTGAATTAATTACATATCACATTAGTTAAAAGTAGTAGAATAAGAAGAAAGAAAAATAGATTTTTATTTTTTTTTCCACGATAGGAGGTAGGGGTAAAAAGCATTACACCCTTTTCAACTTTTTTTACTTATTTAAATATGATAGGTCCATTTAACTATCTCATAATTATATTTTTCTATTATTGTAATTATTATTTATATTTTTAATTTTTAATTTTATTTTTTATACAATTAAATTTATTTATTTTATTTTTAATTAATATTTCTTATTTTTTTATTTCTACTTTTTGAGGACTTCTTTTTTCCTCTTATCCATCTATTTTTCCTTTCAATTAATAGGTATCCTACATATAAAAACAGCCCAAAATGGATAAGCTGCATAATTTTCAAGAAATTATTGTGCCTTTGCAGATTCAACGGCCTGGACTTATGGTCGGATGCCCCATCTCAAGCTCAAGGTTTACGAAATTCCCTTTTATTTGGTCAGGAGTTTTCCTGTAATTTCTGACGCGGCAAGTCATGTGAAGCCGACCATCCAACCACAGCCGCGGCTTTGACTGCGCTGACGTCTACATCAACAGTCCATAATAGAGTGTTCTTCCCCTGAGCACTCGCCGCTGGTTTTCGACGGAATCTTCTACAGCTTAACGGCAGTTAAGTAGTCGCATCATGAGGAAACGTGGCCAATCCTTGTCCGCATAGAACACGTGGCCATCATCTTCCACACGTTCAATCGTCCATGTCGGTCGCGCGGAGAATCCAAGGAAATCTTGGGAAAGTACGGTGGTGACTATCACCAATGGCATGGCGGTTGCATAGATCTATCTGAACCGTCGAATTTCTGGCCTTCATTTTGGATGATGCATATCCATAAGACAAAAATTCGAAAATTTCTAAATAATCTGTTTATTAATGTTTTTCAACATAGTTAGCAAATGGTGGTAGACTATCAAAGAAAACCCCGAAATCAAGGGTGCTTGCGTAGACACGTTGCATACTATCCAACCGACCGTTGTTGCGGACGGCTCCTGCGGAATCTGACAAGGGCAATCTGATGCATATGATTCTTATCTTCCCTTTCGGCGTTTAGCGATGGGGCCGGTTTGTCTACAATTGCAAGGTCAAGGATGCCATTGGACTCGTGGCAGGAAAATAAAAAAATAAAGATAGCTCATAGCACACGTACAAGCTTCGCACGCACACACGTGGAACAAGACACGTGTACAAGAAATTATGATTATCTAATGGGTTTTTCTATTGTGAGTGTTGTCAAGTAATGAATAAACAACAAATAAACAAGTTTTCTTTTCTTTTCTTTTCTTTTTTTTTTTTGAAGAAGACATTATTGATGAAAAAAGTCTAACTGTGAAAAATGTTTGATTAACTAGAGTAGACGAATGCAATTTGAAGCAAATTACAAGGGTTTCGAAAACTATCTAGTCTTCTGTTCAAAATATTTATCCCTATTTTTAGAGAATATCAAATCAATAGGTAATGTTAAATTACGTAAACTATCTACATACATTATTTTTAGACATTATATCTATAATTTATTATAAATCTAAATATCTAATTATTGTTTATAATAAAAATAGAAAGTTCAATTTTCTATTCTTAAATCTATGATTGAAAATTAACAAAGTTTGTAATTTTATCTTATCTTTTATATCTAATTAAGATATATGGATGTGATTAAGTTTTTATTTAAAGACCTCAGTCTTCTTTGGATTCTTATTTATGTCCAAATGTGATTATATGTCCTTGCGAATAACCCCAAAATGAGGGTCCATTTTGCAAATTGAAGCATTCCACATATTTGTATTTATTTATAATTCATTTTTTTACTGAAAATGGAAAAGACATTCATTCCTATAATTTGGCTTTACGGACGATTGTTTGTATATAATTTAGATCAGAGAATATATATATATATATATATAGATATATATAAATC
>JAYJMB010007336.1:0-52829 GCA_036873735.1 Pouteria campechiana
AATTCATTTCATATCGTTTAATCCAACTATACCCAGCATGGGTTCTAACTCATGTCACTATACAAAAAAAAATACTATTCATAACATTTTATTTAGTTAATAATCAATATAATGTATACATCATAGTATACACTCTCATATGTTCTAAAACATCCATCCTACATAACAAAATGAGATATTCTCTATTCCCTCATAGTTAGACATCCATACACAAGAATAAAAAGCCTTCAAATATGGAATAATTCTTACCCTAAATAAACACACTTTCATATTGTAAATGAAAAATAATCCTTTCGATCCAAGGGATATTTGCTATTCCTACATTCATATAAGCATACTAGTCAAATAGACATCAATTTAACCAATATGGGATATCCATTATCCCCATCCAAAACACATATGCTCGGATATAAACAAATGGGTTATTAAATAATCCCATTCACTCATAAATTCAATTAAAAAGGGGCCTACTTACTTGGCTGACAACTTATTCTCCATATGCCACAAGCTCTATAGCTTTCCAACCATATTCAATTTTCCCTATATATATATATAAATAAGTCATTTATTTACAAAGGCAATGTTTCCAAATCCACATCAAATCAATAAAGCACATTTCTAGATACTATGGTCAGTCCATTGACATGCCTTAGCCATATTTATTTGGTATATGACATGATCAATACTTAAACACCTTTAAAATAACTCAATTAAGTATTTAATTTAACTAATTTACGGCTTATATAGCCCATACACTATTTACCTAGTTAACCCAAACTAGGTCATGGTTGAATATCCATTTTCTCAAGTTCCAATCACCCTATACAAATCCCAAAACATCATAATTCTGATATTAATCAATTTTCCCATATTAATTTCTCATAATTCATAAAATTTCCTAAAAGTAACTATTTATAAAACCATAATAAGCCAAAAATCATAATTTGCAAGTCCAAATCACTCCCAATTTATGGTAATTAACCCATTACTCACTTTCCTCATGATTACTCATATTAATTTCTTCTAAAAAGCACTTTTTTGAAAATAACATAAAACCTTAGTTTATAAAAATCAAAATTTTGTATGGGATAGACTAGTTTATCTTAAATCCAAATGTAGTTGTCATCTTTGAACAAGAATCCATACTTAAGGCCCAAAATAGCACCTTCCAATTGTAAAAAATCAGATCTTTTTCCTTCTTTCACCATCTAAATAACCGAAACTTGGGTCTAGGGACAAAAGCAAGTGAATTATCACCCAAACAAGGAATTTTCTAAGTTAAAATGACATAAATTTGGGCTAAACGGGATGGGTTTCAAAGCCAAGGTAAGAAGAAAAAGAAATGGGACGGAAATGACGTAAAACAGAATAGGTTTGAGGCTTAAAACATTGCATTTTTTTGGTGCTCTAGCACACCAGCGGACCCGTGCTATCACAGGGGATTTTTGTGCCATGATATGGCCTTGTTGACTGCCCAAAAATTCTGCATCTCTGAAGCTATGCCATGGTAGGGTATTTTGTGCCTCGGCATGGACTCCTTGAATGCCCCATTCTACCCATGTTGAAGCCATGTTGCAGCATGGACTTGTTGCCCCACTTTTTGACTTGTTCTAAACCCTGTTTTTCCCACTTTTCCTCTCACCCATCTTCATTAAACTTTTAATCCTTTCTTTTTCTTTTAATCCCTTCTATAATTCTCCTAAAATGCTCATTCAAGTAATTAAATCTCACTCCCAAATTCAAGTAATAATCCATTTATTACAAGGAACTGTTCAAATTCAGAATTTGTACTTATACAAGTCATCAATGATCCCATTTCACATAAAACACTTCCAAAATCATAAAAATCACTTCCCACACATCACATACATGAAGAAAAACATATTCATACAATTTCTCACCTCATTTGAGGTCAATTGCCAAGAATCACCTATTCAGTTATCTTTACTGACCTTTTTCTACCATACTTAACTTAATAAGCCACTTTCATTCCAAATAACATTCAATGCTCAATCCAATGTTCCATACACATTATAATACATTTGATGACTATTTTAGGTCATTCATATTGATCATAAACATGCTTTTACTCAATTTTACCACTTAAGTTCTCTTCTTCTCATTGACTTTATATAGCTCAAAATAGTAAAATTTATCAAATTCATAAAGTAAACTCTACCCATTTTCATATTAATAGATTTCAAACATCACAGGAGTTATAATAATAATCCAAAAATACACTTCCATGAATTGAGCTTCATCTTATGCTCTCAAAGGGTTCAAAAAATTCTTTTGGATCTTTGAGATGGTCGATATAGTACCAACTCTTGACAATCATGTGCTTCTATGTTTTTACCAATCTAGTTTTGAATCTTTATTTACCATACTCTACTAGGTGTTTCCAGTGTTCTTTAATCAAAATAGCATGACTTTGTAACAAAATGTACCCATGTCTGTTATGAATCATGTCTTTTCTTGGTCGGCCACATGCACTCGAATTTGGTGGTATCTTGATAAAGCATCCATGAAGGTTAATAGTTCATGTCCCACCTTGGAGTCAACCAATTGGTCAATGTTTGGGAGTAGGTAATTATCTTTCAGACAAGCCTTATTTAAGGATGTAAAATCTATAATCATTCTCCACTTCCCATCAGTGTTTTGGACCATTACTATGTTTGCCAACCATTTTGGATAATTGACCTATTTGATGAAGCTTGCTTGTAATAGTTTCTCAACATTAACATCAATGACTTCTATCTTCTCCTACAAGAATAAGCGCCTCTTTTGTCAGATGGGTTTGTGATTTTCATTGATAGTGAGCTTCTGGCAAGATACTGTCGGGTCTAGTCCCAACATGTCTAATGGCTCCTATGTAAAAACATTTAAAATTTTCCTTAAGAGTGCTATCATCTCATGTTGGAGATGTTATTCCATGGAAAATCTAATTTGAACCATTTTCTTTCGATTTGTGTGGAAGAGCATAATTGTCAGTAGAGGCTCCATTAGTTCACTATGAGCCATTTGTTGCTTCTCCCACATATCCAAGGTATCAATTTGCATATTATTTGCAGCTTTTCCCTGTAAGAAGCTTTCATAGAACTCACTTAAGGTCTTCTAGTCAACTCTATCTATGCCTACTCTAAAGGTGGGGAATTTCATAGCTAAGTGGTATATTGATACCACTGCTTTCATCTTGTTTAGCCTTGGCAACCCTAGTACCATGTTATTAGCTAACAATAACTTCACCACCAAAAAGTCTAGAAGAATGGTGGTTTTTATTTCACCATCTCCCATGGTATATGGTAAAGTGATGATGCCTTATGGCTGTTAGGATTATTGTGCATGACTTTGATGACAACAAAACTTGGCTTAAGGCTTGATTTCTACTAATGATGTTTTTAATATATGAAACTTGAAATATGCTTGGATTGTGTATCCTGTGATAAAGTTATCATTTATACAAGCATATTACACAAATTATTTTAGAATGAGGAATTTATCATAATCCACAGTGCATTGGATCATACATATGTTTTTGCTTAAACATAAGCATGTATTTCATGGAGTCATGACTTATGCCTTATTGAAAACATGATATATGAGTAAAAGCTTTTATCCATGCCTTACAACTTGAGAAAATCAAAATGGATAAACACATACTGATAAGTATGTTTCATAGACCTACTTCATTGAATTTACCCTTGTTCAAAGTATGATTTAAATTAATTATCCATGCTTGAAAACTTACTAAAATTATGTGGATAGATATGTTTTGATTGATAATAAATAAAGTCAAAGTTTTACAAGTGGCAAAGTGTAGAATATTGAGTGCAGGACCACACTCGCTTATTGTACCCGCTTGCAGATACCACTTGCCATCCATAGACGAAGTTCTTCATCTGAAGAAGCCACACACTAGTTTACCTATCGCTTGCTAATATTGCTTGTGCGGTAGTCACTTGACACAGTTTCCTGCGGTACCGCCTGCGAGTGGACAACAAGGTGGATGCGAGAGTTTTTGAAGACATTTGACCACAGTTACATGGAGCGGCCGCTTGCCATATCACCTGATAGACAGTCGCTTAAGACAGCTGCCTGCCACTACCACCTGCTAACTTTCAACATACATTCAAAACTTTGAATGTTGCAAGCCTTGAAAATGCTTCTCACTCCTTCCAATGGTAATATTTTTTAAGTTTTATTTAAGGGGAAGCTAAGGAAAGATTCAAGGTTGAATAAGCAAGGAAATTGAGCTTGAAACCTTCCATAAATTTTTACATCCCTAGACCAAGAGCTTTAAACTAGAAATATCATTTAAAAGCTTCATTTCTATGTATTCATTCATGGCCTACTTCTTTAATGTATCCAAGGGAGATCTTATGTGCTACAAAGAGTTACTCAAAGATTAAGTTCTCCAAAAGATCATTAAGGAGCTGGAGAGTTCTAAGTGAAAAGGCGAATCAATGAATATGAAACCCATTTAAGTTCTCCAAGTATTTTTACTCCAAGTGCCATGAAGATCAAAGAGCTTCAATGCCATATTAACATAACATTAAGGGAGTTCAAAATCCCTGTAATATGCTTATTGTGTTATCATTTATATTTTTGCTTTAACTGTGTGTACTCATTAGCCTAGAGAGATGCATATAATTGTACACAAAATACTTGTAAAGCTAGAGTTTCTGGTTAGCTCATGAAACTAGAGTTATGCCCCCCGGAGCTAGAATCCAAAAGAGTGCTAGGAGTACTATTTATGCTCCTTGGAGTTAAAATCTAGAAGAGTGCTGGGAACACTATGTTTACGCCCCCTAGAGTTGGAATCTCGAAGAGTGTTGGGAGCACTACTTGTATTTCTATAATTGGATTTAGTGGAACCCAAGACACACGGTGTGCATGTTCTTGGAAGAGTGGATTTAGGGATAGGGTGCACGAACTACTATAAAAATCTTGTTGTTTGTGTGTTTGATTGCTTTACTATTTGAGCACTTTATTGCTTTATTATTCATCTCATATTGCATTGCACACAAGCATGAAAAGAGGAAAACTGATTTCACAGGGGTTGAGTAATAATTTTTATAAACTCAATTCACCATTCCCTCTTAGGTTAAACTACCTTATGGGAACCAACAAGTGGTATCTGGGTGGGCTAGATAAACAATTTTAGAAATCTACATGGCTAACCTAATAGTTTCATCCTCTGTGTTCTTGAAAGGATTTTCCACTCCTAACCTCCATACTTTAACGTAATGAGCTTTACTCAGTGGAAGAGGAGTTTGGAAATATATCTTATCGCCACTAACCTTCATTTGTGAAAATTATTTTTGTTGGCAAAAGTGAGGACGAAGTGAGAAGCAAGGCAAGAGAACATCAAAGCTAAAAATGCTATGCTGTGTGCTTTCTGCCCTACCATTTACAAATATGTCTTTACTTGTAAAAATGCAAGAGAAATGATAGACAAGTCAAAGACATCTTCTAAGGGGCAAATAGATTCGCACTTAAAGTTTACTAATATGTCTATTGAGACTAATCAAAGTGCAGGAAATAAGAAAGAAGAAAAGAAAATTTATCAAGCTCCTTCAAGAGTCAAATGACTTCTCAACAAAAGATGAAGGAGAATGTATTCATAGAAGTCAGGGGTTAAGGTAAATATAGGTATGACAATTCAAATCCAAAATCTCATGTGCTCTTTTATTGTACAAAATACATTTATTCATTTATTTCTAATAAAGCTTTATTTATGCATGAATAAAAGTTTAGAATTTAGCCTAAAATAGAAGAACTTAAAATCTTTATACTTATGATACAAAATTGAAAAAACGAAATGAATTCCAGAAATAAATAGGAATAAAAAGACAAAGTATGTTGTATGTTTGTGAAAGAATATAAAAATGAAGAACTATGCCAAAAATAATTAAAAATACTTTTAATGAAAAATAGTTAATCCAGCATACTTACACTCTAAAATCTTCAATAAAACAAATTCTCATCCTCATAATACAATTCATAAGCATGCTAGTATAAAGAACTTAATACTAGCTATAATTGAAGCAAAAATGCATTTGTCTTAATTAACAACCATTACAAAATCTTATTCAACTCTTAATAGACTTAATTCAATATAGATTAAAGTTAGCAAAATTCAAATGAAATAATCATAAAATTGAAATAAAGAAAATCTTCATATAAATAACCCAGGATTTGCTTAAAACAATGAACTTTATAATATTTTGCTAAGCAGTAAAATCTTTATGCATACCACTCTGTGCTCAATAGAAACTTGCACTAATCAATTTGACACATAAAGATTATATCTATTTAATTATGTTGATGAAGAGAAAGTGCAAGAACTCTCAAAGTGCATGCAGTTTAAACACGGCTTTGTCTGAAATATCAGACAATCCAAAAGATGAAGTCAAATTCAAAAACAAACACTTTGTCCAAAACTAACTTCAGACAAACTCAAAGACAAAGTAGACCCTTTTTTCGTTAAATTGAAGTTTGTCTTAGAAAAATGTGGAGTAATAGAGAGTTCATCTGATCTAAGAAAGCTATAGATAATTTGAAAGACGAAGTTACTTTGTCTAGTGGATAGCTGGAAAAATACTTTGTCTAAAATTAACTTTAGACAAATTTAAAGACAAAGTAAACCCTGTTGTCCAAAAATTTAGACAATATGTAGAACAAGGAAAAAACTCAGACGAAGAAAAAGGGGTTTCATAGAAAAAATCATATTTACATACTTCATCTGAAATCTACCTTGGAAAATTGAAAGCAGAAATGATTCCAAATAGCAAGTGATGAAATGAGAAATCAAGCTTGACAACTTCAGTTATGCGCTCAACTAGAAAATCTATAAGGAAGTAACAAAAGAGATAAGTTTCCTAACTTGATATCTATTTGATGAATGAAATATATGTTTTAGTTATTTATATACTTTGCATATCTCTAAAGAATGAAAATATTTGTTAATTCATTGTTTAAGCTAAATCATTCTAAAAATCTAAGCAAATATATGAAACTAATTAATCCTAGATTTATATGCAGTCCTAAGGCATAGTCAAGCCTGTTTGGGGAACTTCACAGTTGAAGTTGTCAAATAGGAATTCTTTTCCTAGTCATTTCTTCTGCAAATTTTTATTAAGGCTTGAACCTCTAGCATTGAACTAATTAAGAGAATGAAATCGAATGTTAAATAAAAATTTAGAAACCATGTTCATGTTATGAATTAATTCACCTTACACTTTACATTTGTCATTCATGATCGTAATGCATATCAAACATATTTAAGTATGCTTAAATTGAAATTATGTAGTGCCTTGAAAAATGCTTGATATGAATGAAATGAAATATTTTGAATAGAAATAATAATAATTTTTGTGATGATTGAATGATTTTTTTAACATTATGCCAAATTTGATTATGTTAATTCATGCTTAAGTTAAAATGATATGATAATTAGGAAGGAAAAAATTAGAGATTAGAATTGAAGAAAACATTAAGAATAATTGTTTAGAAAGGGAGCCGCCTGTACACAAGCACCCATATATCAGGCGCTTGTCCAAGAGTCACTTCCCAATTCAAAAGGTTAAAAACCCAGGCAACAATTCATTCTTTATTCCTATTCCCTCTTCATCTCCAGCCTCCTAGGACCAAAAAGGGGTTGCTCCTATGATTGTCCATCTTCTATTAAATCTATTTTCTTGAGTTTCAAATCCTTTCATCAAGTCTCTACTCCTCAATGGCACCAAAGCTAGCAATTTTCAAAACTCGTAGAGGAGTCAAGCGACCCAAAACTCATGAAGAGGCATCTACTTCCCAACCTACAACCTCTAGAAGCTCTAGAAGGCCTTGAGCCACATATAGTGAAGGTAATCCTTCTTTCCATCCAAATGTGAATGAGGAGGAAAATGTTAGAAGATATGAAGAAGGGAGAAATGCGTTTGATTTGAAATCACTGCTTGTAAGGGTTGATGGAAGAAACATTTTCATTGCAAAATTTCAACCTAGAGAACTTCCAACATATTACTTTGGCAGTGAAGATAAAAAGTTTAAGTTTTACATTTCAATGTTTGGAATGTATACACCTCATCCCATACTTATATAGTATAAGGGACATGAATATTGAAGTTAGAATGCTTAGAAAAGTTTTAGAAAACATATTCATGCCCAAATTAGGTGGAATAGAATAGGTGGTTGCCAATGAGGCAAGAGTTCTATAAAAAATTTATACCTACTAGAAGGTTAGCTTGTCATAGCTTATGTTCAAAGCCTTTGAGCATATGCCACAAAGGACAGATCATATTACTCTATATGGTGTGTGGTTAACAAAAGAAAAGAATGACAGATGCAGTCCCACTATAGAAAGAGATGTATTACCTCCTAGAGCTTCATCCACACCATCTATCCCCAGATGATCAGCCTACATACTTCTCATAATGGAAGTAAAGGAACTAAGACTATAAATGAGAAGAGAAGTAGAAGAAATCAAGGGAGTGTAGGAAAGAATAGAGAATAAGTTAGATGCACTCATCTCACACTTTGGGATAGCTCAGTCTACTTCTACACATGAGCCTACACCACCCACTATTCCAATCATCACTGATTAGGATCTAGAGCCATGCTTCTTAATTGATGAATTCATTACTGCCCAGGCTAATACTGAAGAAGATCCTACAATTTCTTCAACCACTACAGATCCTCATCCTATCTCATAAAGATCTTAGTTTTTCATTTTGTAAAAAATTGCTTTATATGTCTTTGTCTGAAGAATGTGGTGAGGAATATATGCCTTTATGAGAATTTTCAAACTAGGTTGATCGACTTATAGTCTTTCTTTTGACATACATCTAGATGGCTTATATTTTCGGTTCGTCTTTATGATAGTTACCATATATGAATGTTCACTAGTTGTGTTGAATGGTTTAAGCTTAATTGAGATGACAATTATATTAATTTTAAGGCACTTTGATGATTTTGATGATAATTATGATTCTCATGCATTTTTTAAGGAGACCTATGAATTGATTTAGTTGTTTACATATGCACAAATAAAGATTGCATAATGTTTGAATGTTACCACTTAACTTACATGCACTCTACTTATTGATGAAAATGATTTCCACTTTGTGTTTATGGCAACCATCTCCAAAAAGACAAATTTGAATATCATGTTATGGTAATACCTTGAATGGCAATCTTATCAACTATCTTGATGAATGTTTTGGTAAGAACTTTATCCCATATTTGTATCTCATTTTTGTATTACTAAAGGATAAATCAACAACATTCTCATATTCCTGCAGTTTGCTTTAGGTTTTCAATAATAATATGATTATGAGATCAAACACATAATGATATATTCCTTTGCAATCCTGCTAGTTTCCTTATGCTTATATCCATTCAAGGGACCCAACGAGGCAGGGGGGGGGGGGTGGATTTATCTTTTGGTTGAATCTTTTTGTTTCTACCAAAAAGGGGGAGAAGGAATTGAAGAAAACTACTCTAAAAAGAATGAAAGAATTGAGGAAATGATATACAAGTCTTTAAGTTTCTGTTTGTCAAACTCCTTTGGCTTATAAATTCCAATCAGATAGGGGGAGTTTCCAGAATGTCTCATTAGCATGTTGTTAATCATCACAAGTCTTCAAGTTTTGTCATCATAAAAAAGGGGGAGATTGTTAGGCTTATTTGTGCATGATTTTGATGACAACAAAACTTGGCTTAAGTCTTGATTTCTACTAATGATGCTTTTAATATAGAAAACTTGAAATATGCTTGGATTGTGTATTCTTTGATAAAGTTATTATTTATACAAGCATATTACACAAATTATTTTAGAATGAAGAATTCATCATGATCCATAGTGCATTAATCCTATTTATCATGTGTTGGATCATAGATATATTTTTTCTTAAACATAAGCATGTATTTCATGGAGTCATGACTTAAGCCCTTATTGAAAACATGATATTTGAGTAAAAGCTTTTATCAATGCCTTACAACTTGAGAAAATCAAAATGGATAAACACATCCTGATAAGTATGTTTCATAGACCTACTTGATTGAATTTACCCTTGTTCAAAGCATGATTCAAATTAATTATCCATGCTTTAAAAGTTATTAAAATTATGTGGATAAATGTGTTTTGATTTATAATGAATAAAGTCAAAGTTTCACAAGCAGCAAATTACAGAATATTGAGTGCAAGACTGCAGCCACTTGCCACAACCACCTGCAGATACCGCCTGCTATCCATAGACGAAGTTCTTTGTCTAAAGAAATCACTTGCCAGCTCACCTATCGCCTGCCAATATCGCCTATGCAGCAGTTACTTAGCACAGCTGCCAGCGGTACCGCCTGCGAGTGGACAACAAGGTGGATGGAAGAGTTTTTATAGACATCTGACTATAGTCGCATGGAGTTGTCGCTTGCCATATCGACATCTGACCACAGTAGCATGGAGCAACCGCTTGCCATATTGCCTGGCAGACAGTCGCTTGACACAGCCGCCTGCCACTACCACCTGTCAACTTCCAATGTTTGAAAATTTGAGCATTGCAAACCTTGAAATTACTTCCCACTTCTTCCAATGGTCATATTTTTGAAGTTCTATTTAAGGGAAAACTAAGGGACGATTCAAGGTTGAAGAAGCAAGGGGATTGTGCTTGAAACCAAAATAATTTTTTGCATCCCTAGGCCAAGATTTTTAAACTAGAAATATCATTCAAAAGCTTCATTTCTATGTATTCATTCATGGCCTACTTCTTCAATGTATCTAAGGGAGATCTTATGTGATACAAGGAGTTACTCAAAGATCAAGTCCTCCCAAAGATCATCAAGGAGCTTGAGGGTTCTAAGTGATAAAGGTGAATCAACCAATACGAAACCCATTCAAGTTCTCTAAGTGTTTTCACTCCAAGTTTTGTCAAGATCAAAGAGCTTCAATGCCATATTAACACAATATTAAGGGAGTTTGAAATCACTGTAATGTGCTTATTATGTTATTATTTATATTTTTGCTTTAACTGTATGTACTCATCATCCTAGACAGAGGTATATAATTGTACAAAAAATACTTCTAAATGTAGAGTTTCTGGTTAGCTCATGAAATTAGAGTTATGTCCTCTAGAGATAGAATCCAGAAGAGTGTTGAGAGCACTAGTTATGCCCTCTAGAGCTGGAATCTACAAGGGTTAAGCAATAATTTTTATAGACCAAATTCACCCCTCGTCTCTTGGGTTAAGCCACCTTATGGGAACCAACACAAGCATCAATCCATTGCCTATGATTCATGTTTATTACCCTACTGCCAATTTCAATTTCTCATTAAGGATCTTCATTTTTTTAAAACAATGGTAGAACAGGTTGTTAGTTGATGATACACTATGATACTCCGAACTCTAGCCAATGTGAAGTATTATTTGCTTCTGGCTTACTGCTGGTTCACAAAGCCCAAACAGTTTTAACTATTTGGGCCAACTCTTCTAGCCCAAAAGGTGGCTCACAATGACTTGCCATAGTTCATACTCAAACCTCTGATCTCAAGTCATATTAGTTTCGAAACCAACTCTCTCACCAACTGACACCTCCAACTCTAGCCAATGTGAAGTATTGTCTGCTTTAGGCCCACCAAATCTTGTTGGCACACAGATCCCATATGATTTTACCTATTTAGGCCAACTCTTCTAGCCCAAAAGGCACCTCATAATGACTTGGGTATTCCCAAGATCTTTTTCACCACATATCTAAGTAAGCTCTCCACATCTGCTCACATGGCAATGGCTAGAAAGTAGCTCTAATACCATTTGTAACACCCCCAACTCTAGCCGATGTAAGACATTATCTACTTTGGACCCACCAGATCCTATTGGCATGTAGAGCCGGCACGATTTTGCCCATTTGGGCCAACTCTTCTAGCTTAAAAGGCTCATCATAATGACGTGTCACAGTTTACACTCAAACCTCTGATCTTAAGTCATATTGGTTTTGAAATTAACTCTCTACCATAGTATCATCATGTGAGACTACTATGTTGTGTGTGTTCCCTTAAGAGAAGGTAATGGGAATATCATCTTCCCATTTGCTTTTAGAAATTTAGCTTGCCATGATCTACTCGGTGTAGGCTCTCCTTCCAACTAGGGTGTTTCCCCCCAATGCTAGTCCCCCTATAATGACATTGATAGTTCTAGCTGTTGAGTGGTTTACTTTAGTAGTGGCATCTCTTTTAGGTTCCCCAAAAGTCACTTCTCTTTGTCAAGGAGCATCTTCCCACTTGTTGTTTACTCCTTCCCTTCTCTGCCCATTATCTTCTACATAGTGCAATAGTCTTCCTCTTTTGATTAAATTTTTTTATTTCTTCCGTGCCTATAGTCTTTAGTGTCATGACTTCTATCTCTATTATAGAGACAATACTTTTCTTACTCCTACCTCTTGGGGTCTAGTTTTAGTTGGTTGGGCTGAGAGTGATAGCTTTGATTCTTTATTTCTTGATAAATATGTGTGCTAGAACAATTCATAGGGCTATAGCTGTCATACCTTTCCCTTTCCCTGCTGGGCAGTCCTCTTCCCCTTTTAGATGATTCTCCCCCATACTGTGGAGATCTGCTCCTTCTATTGGAGTTACTATCATTTCATTTGCTGAACTCTTCTGCATTAATGTGTCTGTTAATGGCTTCCAAGAGTTTAGAGTAACACTTTAGTGGTTCTAGATGTAGGTGATATTTGATTTGTCTACTTTTGATCCCATTTCGTAGTGCCACCATCGTTAGGATCTAGTCTAATGCTTTGATGTATAGGGTAAGTCAAATGAATCTATCAGCATACTATCTTAGGGACTCTCCCTCTTTTTGTTTAACTGTTATCAAAGGATCCAGAGTCCAATACCACAATAAAGCCACTCCCTTCAATGTGGGCTAGAAAGCTCGACACTTGATGGCATCAAATGCTTGTTAGTCCTGTTCGAATGGCAGCTCAAGAGAGGGAGTGAATTGAGCTTCTTAAAATTTTGGTCAAATTAAAGATCAAAGTACTAGAAAACAAATGGAATAGATCACATAGCACAAAATATAAAGATTTTTATAATGGTTTGGCCCAAACACAACACCTACTCCACTCTCTGAGTCAGCTTCTCTTACTGCACTCAAGTTTCACTAAACACCTATTGGTCTTACAAGCTTACCAATAAACTTTATAACCGTTGGTTTCCAACCTCACCAACAAACTTATACAAACACAATCAGCAAGCCCTTTCTTTTAGTCCCAAATAATAGCAGAAAATTTTATAATAGAATGCCTCTTACATAGGCAGATTTGTACTAAGTTAAGAGTGAAGGAAATAAATGTATTACAATAAGTACGAGAATTTTAGACAATAAAAATTTGCAGAAGAATATGCTTTGAATGCAGTTGGCGTGTTGCTTAGTGGTGTTGGAAGAAAACTTTAATACTTGAGTAAATGCTCTTAGAATGTTCTATCTCTAAAATCTCTAACTTGCTAACTTCTAGAATGCCTTTGTTTACTCTTCTTATACTTACTTTCAAATTTCACATTAAGGTTGGTGGTGAGCATTGAATGCAAGGGAACGTTCAAAAAATTGACCATTGAATCATTCTCCTAGCTTTATACCATCTGAAATAAGCACATCTAAAAAGAGAGAAGAATGTTTCATTGGAAATTCAAGCTGCTTGATGTCATTCACAGTTTTGCATTGTTCGAAATAATTTTGAACTATATGAAGGCTTCATATGAATGATTCAAACTAACTTCATTCGAAATGCTTAACAATGTATGAAATAAGTTTTTTCACAATGTCTAAAATGGCTTGAATTGCTTAGTCACGCGTCTGAGCTTCAACTTTGTCTAAAATTGTCTTGACAACATCCAAGATTAAATTTCACAATGTCTAAAATGTCATTAACTCTTCACTGTCTGTAATTCAGACTTTAGCATGACCGAACTTGACTTCGCATTAGCCAAGCTTGGTTTGTTGTGTTTGAAGCAACTTGTTGACCATCTTAAGCATAGACTGAAGCTCTACTTGTGTCCAAACTTGGGCATCTCTTCTTGTATACTTCGGCAATATTCTGAGAACATGTCTAAAGTGATTTTATAGCACTTAAATGATGTTAGACATATCCTTCAATTGTAATATAGACTTAGAAGCTTGGACCTTTCATCTAAAATATTTTCAGACAAGGTTCTTATGTCTATAGTCTTCATCTTTCAGACACACTAAACTTTTTGAAATTGTTCTTCATGATTTTAGACATTTCGTGTTGTGTCTAAAATTTTCTTTTAAGTTCAAGTTTATAAGACCTTTAAAAATTTACCTTTTCTTCCTTAATATACATAATGTGGATCTTGTCTTTAATATAGTCTTGAATGTGTTGTCCACACTTCTGAAGTTATTTCCCTGAAGGTGTTTTATACCTATTATTGCAACACTAGGGAACATAATTGTTAGTACCTTAAGCATTCACTCATACGATTTTGTTCATCATCAAAACTTAGCTGACTAAACACATTTATCATCAAAGTCAAGCTAAGCAAAAGAGATTTAGATCAACAATGCTCCCACAAGATTCATTTGACCATCATATCTTGAGAGGTGATCTCCCAATTTTGTTGTACTATCATAGGCGTCTATGTGGGGTACCTTGAACCCTTTCAACAAGGGTTCACCCATAATCTCTATTGTGAAGGGAGGATATTAAATCACTTCTCCATACTCAATATGCCTTCTTGGGATCTAATTCTCTAGCTCTTCAATTCACTCCTCTAGAAGTTTAAGTGCTTTTTTCTATGTGCAAGATTGCACTTTGTCTTCCCCTGGTTGCAAATTGCATTGCGGATTCAATTACTTGTAGGTTGGTTCCCTTATAGCGTTAGTGGATTTGGCTAGTTGGTTGATTACTTCTTTGATGTTTCCCCTTTCTCCCATTGGAAGGGGGAGTTCTCTCACCTCTTTGTTTCTAGTGTGAGTTGCAATAGTGTTCCTTCTACTATTCCCACATTAATTACTATTACTGTTCCTGGAATGATCTTAAATGCAAGCATTTTTAGTGGTCTTGCTCCTTGTGGGATTATAGAATGACTAGGCCCTACTCTATAGCCAGTTCTAGCATTTTCCTTGATTTTGAAGTTGATAGATTGAGCAAATACGCACACTTCATCGCTCCATCTCAGCCTTACATTGCTCTCTTAGTGGCTCAACTATTTTATATAACATATACAGATTGCATGGCCTTCTAAAAGTGATTGTGAGTGACTGAGACCCTATCTTTCTCAGTCACTTCTGGATTGAACTATTCAATTTTCTGACAGTGAATTTTTTCCTCTTCCGCGAACCGCCCATCAGTCGACGGTGGTCAATACTTGCTTAGAAACTTACTTGAGGTGTGTCACAGGGGATAAACCAAAGGAATGGGTTAAATGGTTGCTAATAGCTGAGTGTAGGTACAATACTAATTACCATATAGCCACAAAAAAGACCCCATATGAAAGATTGTACGGTCTCCCTTCAGGTAGTCTTTTTCTTTTCTTATGGATTTTGAACCTCGCATAGATAGATCATCTTGCATTAAGTAAAAATTTAGAGAAAAATCAAATAAAAAGGAGCAGCAATGTTAGCACTGTGGCACAAGGTTCAAGATGCTAAGGGGGCATGGTTGTAGTGAATTATGGCACCAAGATGCTAGAATTCGAGGCCACAACGCCTACAGAAGGTGGTGGTGGCTATGGGTTTTGGCGTTATAGTGCCGGTTAGCTATAAAAGTCAAAAAATTAAATTTTTGATGCATTTTTTTGTTTCATTTTCTCTGAGCCATCTCATTCTTTGGCCTTAGTCTCATTATACATGATTTCTAGCCATTTTAGCTAGGAAATCATCTTGCCTACCTAGACAAATTTGTGATCTTTCAGTTGAACTCAATTTTTACCTATTGAACCACGGGAAATAGAAGAAAATGGAAGAAATATTAGATTTCCACAAAATAGAAGGAGTAAAAGGGAGCTGGGTGCTTGGGCCTTTGTTTGGGGAGGACGGTTACGATTGAAAGCAAAGGTAAGCTCAATTTTTCAACCAAATTTGATATTTTTGATTTTTAGGATTTTGGGGAATAGTAAATTTTTGGGGCTTAAATTGATGTATATGATTAGAAATTCATGGGAGAATGAATTAATACAATGATTATTATGATTTAGCATGAGAAATTTATGATTTATGCGAATTAGGGTTTCTATGCATAGTGAAAATTGGGGATTCCCTGATTTTTGTTGAATTAATCATGGGATATATGATTAATGACATGACTAACATGTTTTAGAACTAGTGTGGAGTGATTTGGACTAGTAAAATTGAATTTATGATTATTCCCTAAGTAGGGGTTAAAGAGGGCTCTTGTAAATGGGTTATGTAAGCCATGAATTGAATACATTAAAAGCTTAATTGGATTATTTTTTATTGTTTAAATGTTAATCATGTAAGATACCAGATAAATATGTCAAATAAGTAGGATTCTTGAGATAATTATGGAGAAACCCTAGTTTTATTAGTGTTTATCATATGTCTAATGATCATAGCCTAAGATTGGCTATGAAAGAAATATTAACATGATGTATTGATTACATGATTACAGATGGTTAAGTAAATGGGATTGTTACTCTACAGAACAATCTGAGAAGAATAAAAGATATAGAGCTTGAGGATATGGTTGGAGCATAAGGCCTCAGGTAAGTAAGCGCTCTTTGTTGATTCAAAAGAATGGATGGGGATAGTGGGTATCCCATGTTTATTTTCGGGCATGCATGTTTTGGATGAGGGATAGTGGATCTCCTTTGTATGTTTAAGATTTAGGTTTATCTGTTTTATGATTATTGAATATCGAGGATAAGAAATATCCTTTGGATGACAATGATAGGTGTAAATGCTTTGATATGACATGTGAGTGTTGGAGATAGGAAGTGTCCTATGTCATTGTATTATTCTTATGTATGGATGTTTGAATAAAAGGGTTCGGGAATATCCTGGTGTTGTATATGAATGAGCTTGTGTATGGTTATCTCATATATGTATATGGTTACGAACATTGATATGCATAAGCTTATGCATGTTTGATTGATAAGGATAGTAAGTATCCCAAGTTGAAAATATTTTTGTGATAATATGAATGGTGAATTGATAGGGAATAATGCATATTCTTTGATTGTATTTAAAATGATGTTTGTATGGATAGATGGGGATACAGTTTATCTCATAAGTCTTGTTTCAGTTATATAATCTATGAATATTTATATGAATGGAATGAGAAGCATTCCTGAGTGATTTTGTGTTACCTGAATGGCATAGTTATGGGGTCATGCTTGTACGACATAGTCTGAAGTGTATAGTGTTTGCATGGCACCTAGTATGATATGATGAGCCTAGAGTGGTTGAAAGGTGAGGTGATGTGAGGTGCCCGGAGGGCACATATGTAATATGATTTTATACGCCTGAAGGGTGTAGAGTATTGTAATGAATTAAAAAGGATTTGAGTCTCCTGCTTATATATTCATGTTGTGATAGTTTGTATTCATGTTCTAGATGAAAACATATGATTGTTGGTTTATTATTGTTTTATATTCTTACCTACTTATTAAGTTGTTTGGACTCACTCCTTCTTATATTAAATTTTTAGCTGACAGGTTAAGTAAAGAATCCCAATTGAGGATTGGGACTGGTGAGCAAAAGTAGAAGACTTTTGATGGTATGATAGCATGTGGGGATTAGAATCCATAAAATTTTGTATAATGATTTAATTGTCTAATTATAAAGTTCATGATGTATTTGTATACTTATAGTTAAAAAAATTCCAGTGATGTATGGCACGTCATAGTAAATCATTTAAGTATGATATTGTAAATAGAATGTTATGATTCAAGAGAAATGCATTGCAATCATGGTCCGGTTTTGATCTTGAGCAGAGCTATGAGTATGGGTGTATGATTGTGTAGATGTAATTGTTGTCATTTGATTATAGAAATGTAATTCTTAACTAATTTTATACATGTATATCAAGTATAAATGTCCATAAATAGGATAGACTCTATCAAATTTTAGGTAGGATGTTTCCCTTAGAATTAGGAAAATTATAAGGTTATGAAAATATTTTCCTTAAGAAGAAGGAAAAGGCTAGCATTTTATGGCATGGTCAAATCGCATAGGGTGGGGGTTACAGGACATTACAATGTTCCAAGTCACGATGCACAGAAGTTTATAAAGCTCTCTTATAAAAATCATTTTCTATAGAGGATAGGTTACTTCTACTAATGTCTATAACTATAGTGGTCAAAAATTATTGTAAAATTCCACATTGGTAAGATTTCAAATAGTCATCTTTCAAATGTTCAAAAGCCTCTCCAAAGCCTATAAATAGAAGTTCCATTGAAGAAGAAAAAAATGAAGCTTAAGGGTTCTAATTATTATAAATGAATTAATCATAAGAAACCCAATCAAATATCTAAATGCATTCACTCTAAGGTGCTCCAACGATCAATGAACTTCAAGCCATATCAAAACCATCACAAGAGGAGTTCGAAGCACTAAAAAGTTATTATTTATTCTTAACATTTAAGTTTATTTTGTGTACCTCTTTGCCTAATAAGAGACACTATATTTGCATAAATTTTAATTAGGCTATTTGTGTTTTTTGCTATAACGAAGGGGATCCTTATAATAGAGTGGTGTAAAGAGCTTATTGGTAAGCTCGGAGAAACCAATAATGTAGAGTTCTTGGTGAGTTAAAAGAAACTAGGTGGTGTAAGTGTTCTTGGTGATTTCTAAAAACCAAGGAAGGTATGATTTCACACATGGATAGTGGAACCCAAAGTTGGGGATACCTCAGAGAGTGGAGTGGGTGTCAAGGGGGCCTAAACCACTATAATCTTTGTGCGTTTATTGTCTTATGTGCTTGTATGCTTCTATTGCTATTTTTTCTATACTTACACATCCACTTAATTTCTTAATCTTACTTAGTTCCATGCTTTGCCATACCCCTTACTTTGGGACCAACAATTAGAATTAAACTCAAACTCCACAATTAGTATTAGAGTGGGATAATGAAATTGAGATTTAATTATCTTAAAATCTCTACCTTAGTGTACTCCCTTATGACAAATAGTTTTGGTGGAATCATGGGAGATCAATCGACTATTAGAACTATTTTAATTAGGAGCATTATAACTATTGAAAAATAAGAATGAAAAACTTTTTTATTGCTGATAGTTATCAATTTTAAAAGATTGTAGAGGATGGAATGATGCTTTCCAGCTCAGAGGAGAGGAAGTGGACTAATGAAGACATTAGAGCAGTTAAATTAAATATCAATGCAATAATGCTCTTTATTGTGCTCTCTCCTTCTGAATTTGAAAAGATATCTTTGTGTAAAATTGCTAAAGACATTTGGAATTATCTACAAGAGAGGATAAGCCAATTAAAAGAAGATAAAATTAATTTGCTTATCCATGAGTATGAAATGTTCTACATGTTTAAGAATTAGTCTCTTTCTCAAATGTTTTCTAAATTCTTAAGATTCACTAATGGCCTACAAGATTTAGGCCAGTTCTCAGCAGATAAATAAGATATTAAGGTCTCTTCTCAAGAATTAGGTGCCAAAAGTCATATAGTTGAAGTGGCTAAAGACTTGAACAAGATCTTTATTGCAAAACTAATGAGGTCATCGATGACCCATGAAGATTGGAAGGATAAGAAGGAAAGGAGATGAAGATAGTTTATGGATTTAGAAGTACAGAATCTTTATGTAATGAGGGGGAGGAAGAGAATGAAGAGTTTATGAAAGCCCTCTCTAGGGAAATTAGAAATTCGTTGAAGAAGAAGAAAAGAAAAAATGTAAATTCAATAGAAAATTGAAATTAAAGAAAAAGAAGAAGAAAAAATGTATTATTTTATACCTGCCTTCCAATTAAAGCCATAAAACATGCTCCTCAACTTTATAAGAATGAGAAACATCATTTAGTTTGAGTGTGCTAAAGGCTAGGTAAGTAAAGGTATTGTATTTCTAATCTTAAATTTTATATTTTATTTATTTTTAACTTTCATTCTTTTATATCTCATAAGAGAACCATCTTGCATATGGGTATGCAAGAAAAGCTCTAAAGTTAATTATCTAATGCTTAGATCATAATGAAAAATATATGAGCTAGATGACTTTGGTTTAAATATTAGAAATAAAGTTTTAAGCTATGGATTTTAGAGGGAGCAAAGGTTCAAAACCTCATCTCAAAAGTTAAAGTTTTAATCTCTCACCCCCTAAACCTTTTTTATTATAACAACAAGGCCTTTTTTATTATAACAACAAGGGGGGAATGTCATGACTTATTTCCAATTTTAGAAAAAACGATATAAAGGGGGGGGGGGGGTGGAGGGAGGGAGGACTAAACATTTTAAATTTTTTGGAATATGAAATGAAGTTGAAAATGTCTCCCAAATGCTCATTGAATAAACTAAATAAAGGGAGCTTACTTAGTTCATTAGCATATATTTTTATTGTCACAAGTCATCAAGTTTTTTCATCATCAAAAAGGGGGAGTGTTGAGTTTAGATATATAGTTTTGATGACAACAAAACTTGTAAATGACTTGAACTTATGCTAATGAAGTTGTGCTAAGATTTTGAGTGCTAGAGGAGACCTACAAAGGAGATGAGAAGGGCTACGTAGGTTTGTTAGGGTCAGTGGAATAGTGTTCTTAAGTTTTAGATTAATAGAGGAGAGTTATAGGCTATAGAGGTCTATAGCTGTTGTTGTCGACTGGTTGCTTCAAGTTACGATGTATAAAGATTTGTAGAGACTCTATAGAGGTATGTAAAGCTCTCTATAAAGACTATTTTCTATAGAGTTATGGATAGAGGAAACGTATAGAGTTCTTAAGGGCCATAATCATCTATAGAATTTTTTGACAAGGAAGATGTTACGTCCAAAGAGGTCAGTAGCCATAGCGGTCGGAAATTTATGTAACATTTCACAATGGCTAGATTTCAAATAGTCCTCTTTAAATATTCAAAAGCCTCTCTAGAACTTAAAAATAAAAGTTCCATTGAAGAAGGAAAAAGGAGGCTTGAGGGTTCTAAATACTACAAATGAATTACTCATAAGAAATCAAATCAAATCTCCAAAGTGCATTCACTCCAAGGCACTCCAACGATCAATGAGCTTCATGCCATATCAAATCTATCACAATAGGAGTTTGAAACATTATAAAGTTATTATTTATTCTTTACATTTAAGCATAAGAGACATTATATTTGTACAATTCTTAATTCGGTTATTTGGGTTTTATGTTGCAAGGAAGGGGATACTTACAATAGAGTGGTGTAAAGAGTTGGTCAATAAGCTTAGAGAAACCAACAGTGTAGAGTTCTTGGTAAGCTTGAAAAATTAGGTAGTGTAAGAGTTCTTAGTGATTTCTAAAAACCAAGGAAGGTGTGATTTTACACATAGATAGTGGAACCCAAGGTCGGGGATACCTTGGAGAGTGGAGTAAGTGACAAATGGGTCTAAACCACTATAATCTTTGTGTATTTATTGTCTTATGTGCTTGTGTGTTTCCACTATTATTCTTTTTCTGCACTTGCACATCCACTTAATCTCTCAATCTTACTCGGTTTTATATTTTGTCATAACCTCCATTTTAGGTCCAATAATTAGCATTAAATTCAAACTCAACTCAGATTTTCATTTGACATGGCTTAGTCAATGAACTTTCCCATAAACAATGCCAATGTTTGGGCTTTCACTCAAATTGCTCTCCAAGAATCCTATATGTAAATCCTACAAGACATAGAAGACATCAAAGGACACTAAGGGTTATCTTGGCGTAGACACTTAGACAATCAAGTCAATAATGAACCTTAGTACAGGGTATAGATAATGGAGAGAGATTATGTTTAAAAGTTATATATACCTGGTAAATTTATAGCCGAGCTTGGGGTAGTGCATGAGTGGGCTAGAGTCATACGGCAGACCAATTATATTTGAATGAAGACTTCTATCTAAGAACAGATTCCAAATTATTATTTATCCCCTAGTTCTCTTAGGAATCCTTGCTAGAGCGGTACTAGCCCTTATTAGAGTCTTATGGGACTGTATTATAGTCTGAATTGGTATACCAAAGAAGTAGGAGTCTAAGATGGATTATCTATTGGTCCCTTTGGTAAGGCACAACTCAAGAGGGAAGGGGTGAATTTGATTTATAAAAATTCTATGGAACCCCTTTTTAAAGACTAAAACCCTCTTTGCAGTTTAATGAAGTAAATGATAAAAATAGTCAAGCAATCACACAACATACAAGAATTTTTATAATGTCTTAGGTTCTACTATCTCAATAGACAATACAACTTAGTGCACCCACACTCTTCTTAATTTCAGCTCAAGGGGGCATATAAACAATTAGTGCTAATGAACTCTTCTTAATTCTAACTTAAGGAGTCATGAATACAACTTAACAAGTTAATTGTGAAACACACTCTAATAATCAAGCTTAGGTCTCCAACACCAACTTAAGGCAATAAGCAAAAGTAAATAAGAAAGAGGAATATTACACTTTTAATAGAGTGCTTCTATTTGAGCATAGGGGAAGACTTTGAAGAAGATTAAGTCATGCTTTAGATGCTATAGTCGCTTCCTAAGAAGTAGGTGAATGCCTTTAATGAAGAACTTTGAAGATTTAGAACTTTAGGGTTTGAATGCCTTTATTGATCTTGAAAATGAATATTAATGCTTGCAACAACTTCTTGAATGTCCCTTACATTGGTCTAGAAGATTAGGAAAAAACTCAAGAGGGGAGGGGTAAATTAAGTACTTAAAAAAATTATCAACCCCTTTCAGATTAAACGTCCCTCTAGCAATCAATCTAATCACTCAATCAACTAATGCAAAAGTAAATAAGACATAAAGACTTTTATAGTGGTTCAAGTAAATATTCTACCCCACTCTTCCAATAACTCTATCCTCTTAGCGTCTTGGGTTCCATTATTCTTAATAGTAGAATTATAATAGTACTCCTAGTACTCTTAAAGATTCCAGCTCTAGGGGGTATAAACATAGTGATCCTATCACTCTTCTAGATTCCAGGTCTAGGGGGTGTGATTATAGCGCTCCCAACACTTTTCTAGATTCCATCTCTAGGGGGCATAATAAATAATTGTTATTTGCACTTAGACAATCACAACTCTTCTTGAGTCTAGTCTCAACCAGTAGCTCTAGGAATTTATAAAAAATGAATATCAGAAGTTGAAGCATAGGTATTTCTCAATAAGTACAGGGGAAGGTTTTTGAAAATTAAATACAGAAGTAAATGATTTTTATGAAAGGTAGTTGGGAGTTCAAAGAAAGTTGAGAAAGGTTTGAATGCAAGGCTCTCAACTCATGAAGGTTAAGAGAAGGTTTGGCTTAGATCAATACATTCTCTAACCAGAATGTTTGAATATTTCCCTTGATACTTGGTTGCCTTCTCCTACTCCAATGATGCTTCATTTATAGCTGCTTTGAATTTCAGCCATTAGTAGGTGAACTCTATCAATGATAGAAGATCGTTCTAATTAGCAAATTTAAATTTTTTGACTTTTGCTTAATCCTAGTCTACCGAAATACTTGCAACACTGACCTAAGAGAAGATAATTTCTAGATTCTTAATAAGCATTAGTCAAGCTATTGTTGCAATGGCTGATTCTTTCACCAATATAGAAAGTGCATCATTAATGCTGAGTGATAAGCAACATTTTGGTTTGCTTGTTTCTCATTTTTACTTATGACAGACAAAGTATTTGTCCAGCTATTCATCAGACAAAGTTCCTTTGTCTTTTGGTTTGTCTATCATAAGTAGTAGACGAATCATGGAAGTATTGTTTCATCAGATCGTCTGTTGAGTTGTCTGTTATAAGTAACAGACAAATCTTAGAAGCACAGACGAATTTTCCTTTCCAACACTTTGTCTTATGGATTGTCTGTTGAACTTTAGATGCACAAATTACTTGTTTCTTTAGTACTTCATCTATTAAGTTGTCTGTTATAAGCAATAAATAGCTAGTTGGATTGCAGATGAATTTTCTTCACTGCTTCATTTGTTGGATTGTTTGTTGTAAGTAACAGACTAATTATTGAGGCATAGAAGAATTTTCTTCACCGCTTCGTATGTTGGATTATCTATTATAGATAGTAGATGAGTTTAGATGTACAGACAAATGCCATTGCTCTACTAGATGAACTTCTGTACTCTGCTAGATGACCTTTACTTTTCTACCTTTATCTGATTTAATCAGATAATCATTGGCTTTACTATGGTTTACTTATGATAGACGAAGTCTGCAGCTTTGTATTTGTCAAATATAATCTCCACTTTGACAGATGAATGGAAACTTAGTTGAATCCTTTTCATTTGAGCTTTGTCTATAATGGTACTTCATCTTTTGCTTCTATACTCGCCCAAGCCTTGATGCCTTGGAATATGTTTTCTATGCACATTTTTCTATAAGGCCTGCAACTTGATTCTACATACTAAAAGCTTGGCAATAACCATTAGTATATAATATTTAATTAAGTTTTGTTTGTTATTGAAATCATGAGTTTATACTAACATTCTCCCCATTTTTTATGATGACAAAACTTGATTAAAAATTATCTCATAAAAGATAATCTCCCCTGAATGTGTGCGATCTAAAAAAAAATTATTTGCAAATTTTAATCATTCCTCAAGTAGCCATTTTCTATTAATTCCCTTGACTTGTTTTATATGTATTCTCCCCCTGATTATTTAAAGATTATGCATGTTCACATTCCCCTTTAAGATAATTTGTAAATTCTTTCTCTCCCCTTTTGTCATAAGCGAAAAGAAACATTCACTCCCAATAAGTATAGGCCAAACATAAAGAGATAAATAAACAAAGATGTTATTTCATTTCATTTTAACACAAACAAAGATACAAAATAGGTTGGCCTAGATACAAACATTCTAAGTTTGGGGAGATGGAGCAAGAGATTGTGGTGGACCCTGAAGGAGGGGCCTCTACATAGTGGAGGGATATGTATTCAAAACTTGGAAAGGTTTCTTCAAGTGTGAGAAACTAAGATTTTGGATGGTGGATGGGAAGATGAGGGGTTGGAGATGGATGTAATATACTCATTTTTTTATTCCCTTCCTCTTCAAATGCCCAAGGTGACGATAATATGTGAATCAAGGTTATTTGACAATAATGAGATTGAAGAATAATGTCTGAAAACCAGAGTTTGAAGAGAAACGCTTCTGATAAAATGAGTGTAAGATAGGTGTAAATAGAAGCATTATCATCCCACTAAGGAAGCCATTGAAGAAATAACAGTTGATTCTTTAGTCTCCACCATACGCTTGTCTTCTCACTATGCTTGCTTTCGAAGTGTTCTTCTCTAAGTAGCTTTATCTTTGTAGTGTAGAGAAGAATTGCAAGTTAGGGATTAAAATAGATTGAATGTTAGGGCTATACAAGGTAATTGGTATGATATCTTTGGAAAGAGATAATAACTCATGCTAAAAATAGAATCTAATATGATAACAATAGTTGTAAATTGATTCTAGTAAGAAAATGAGGTGTACTCTCTCTTGAAAACTAAGATTCAAACCAAGTGAGAGGAGAGCACTATATAGAGGTAATTGACTTCATCTGAGATGAAGTCTAGTCTCATAAAGGTATATTTAACATTGTAATTTCAGGCATAAAAACATTAAAGATTTCATTCTCAAATGATCATATTAGTTATGCTTAATTCTCCTTTAATGTTGTAGAAAGTGTCTAAGGGCAATGGCTTAGTAAAGATATCAGCAAGTTGAGCATTTGTGGGCACATTTTCTAGACATATATTATATTTTTTTACATGATCTCTAATGAAGTGGTGCCTAATTTTCATATGCTTGGTTTTAGAATGTAGAATAGGGTTCTTTGTCAAGTATATGACACTAGTATTGTCACATTTGATGGGTATTTCTTTATAGCTTAATCCATAGTCAAGAAGTTATTGTTTCATCCATAGCAATTGAGTGCAACAACTTTCAATAGCTATATATTCAGCCTCTGCTATAGAGAGAGCAACACTAGTTTGTTTTCTAGAGAACCATAATACTAGACTATTTTTTAGGAATTGACAGGTTTTACTAGCACTTCTTTTATCAACTTTGTATCCTCCAAAGTCAACATATAAATATTCAATGAGTTTAAAACCAGTTCCCTTAGGATAATAAAGTCTTAGATTTGGTGTGTTTACCAGATACTTAAAATTTTGTTTCACTACAGTAAGATAAGACTCTCTAGGTTTGGACTGAAATCTAGCATATAAGTATACACTAAAGAAAATATCTGGTCTAGATGCAGTAAGATAAAAGAGAGATCCAATCATACATCAATATTATTTTTGATTTACAAGTTTACCCTTTTCATCTTTATCCAGCCTTGTTGATGTGCTCATTAGAGTGCTTTCTGCCTTAATTTTTTCCATTTTGAACTTTTTTAGCATCTTTCTAGTAAATTCAGATTGACAAATATAGTTTCTATCATCTCTTTGCTTGATTTGCAGCCAAGGAAGTAGTTCAATTCTCCCATCATACTCATTTCAAATTTAGCCTGCATGATCTTTGAAAAGTTGAGACAGAGAACCACATTAGTAGCTCCAAATATAATATCATCCATATAAATTTGAACTATCAAGATATCCTTGTCAATATTTTTAATAAACAAGATAGTATCAACTTTTCCTCTCTTGAATTTATGATCACTTAAAAATTTGCTCAGCCTTTCATACCAAGCTCTTGAAACTTGTCTCAAACCATATAATGCTTTGATGTGCTTATAGACATGATCGGATTTATCATTATTCTCAAAACTAGGGAATTGTTCCATATACACTTCCTCACTTAAATATCCATTTAGAAATATAATCTTTATATCCATCTGAAATAATTTGAAATTCTTATAGGATGCAAAAGCAAGCAACATTCTAATGGCTTCTAATCTAGCTACAAGGTATATGATTCTTCAAAGTCGATTCATTCTTCTTGGGAATATCCCTTAGCAACTAATCGTGCCTTGTTTCTTACAACTAGTCCACTCTCATCCAATTCATTTTTGAATACCCATTTAGTTCCGATTACATCAACATTCTCTAGTTTTGAAACCAATTCTCATAATTTGTTTCTTTCAAAATGTTTAAGCTCTTCTTGCATTGCAATGATCCAATTTTCATTATTTAAGGCTTGATCAATGCAAGTTGGCTCATTTGTAGAGATAAAAGCGTAATGACCACAAATATTTTACATTGGTCTTCTTGTTTTGACACCAGCATAGATATTACTTATGATTTGTTTTTTAAGATGAGCACTAGTAAATCTCAAATCATAGGAGGTTGATAGGGAACATTACCTATACTTATCTCCTCCTCATTTTCAAAACTTTGCATATCTTCATAGTTCGTCTCATCTTCTTGATCCTTTAGTTTGAGCTTTTTCATATTAGTTATAGCTTTATCCGCATCACTATCACACTCCTTTCTAGGAGTTACATTTGCTTCATCGAATTTAACATATATAGAGTCTTCTACAACCTGTGTTCTCTTGATGTATGCTCTAAATGCTCTACTATTAGAAGAGTAACAAAAGAAAGATTGCTTCATTACCTTTTAGATCAAACTTTCTAAGGTTATCTTTTTCATTGTTTAACAAATAGCATGAGCATTCAAAGGAATGAAAATATGAGATATTTGGTTTCCTTCTTTTCCAAAGCTCATATGGGATTTTCTTTAAGATTGCTCTTATGGTAACCTTGTTTAGTATATGGTAAGTTGTACTAACTGCTTCTCAATAGAATCTTTGGGACAGCTTACTCTCATTCAACATGGTTCTTGTCATCCTCTAAATTATTCGATTCTTTCTTTTCACAACTCCATTTTGTTGATGAGTTCTGGGGAAAGAGAAACTATAGTGAATTCCTTTTTCGACATAAAAGTTAATAAATTTTCTGTTTTCAAATTCACCACCATAATCATTACAGATAAACATAATTAGCATTTGTTTCTTATTTTGAACTAGTTTTGACAATATATAAAATATTAAAATGCTTCATCTTTACTAGTCAAAAGAATCACCCATGTGAGTCCAGAGTAGTCATCCACTATCACATATACATATCTTTTTCTCCAAGGGTGACAACATCTGATTGTCCAAATAGATCCAAATGTAATAATTCTAGAGGTCTAGATACCCCATTTTTAAGATGGAAGGATATTTTGGTCTATTTTGACAATTGACAGGATGTGCATATTTCATTTTTGTCATAGTTTAGTTTAGGTAAACTGATCACAATATACTTTTTTCACAAAGATCTACTATTCGACATATTGATATATTCCATCCTTTTATGTCATACCCATAAATCATCTTTGACTGCAATTAAGCATTTTTTGACAATGTCATCTAGCTATACTAGATATATATTTCCATGTCTTTTTTGGTTGAATAATAGATCATTGTCTAAACTGAATATATTACGTGAAGATGGTTCAAACACAACTTGTGACCCTTATCACATAATTGATTGATACTTAGTAAATTATGCTTAAGTCCTTCCATATATAATACATCCTCTATGTATGTATTGAACAAACCATAAATTTTACCTATCCCTTTGATGAAGCCTTTGTCATTATTATCAAATGCAACTGTTCCTCCATTTATTGACTTCCATTCTTTGAACAACTTCTTGTTTCCATCCATATGTCTTGAGTAGTCACTATCTATGAACCAAGTATTTCCAGATGTAGCTTTGAGAATACCTTTGTCTCAAGCTTCATTGTGCATTGCTCTTTGGTGGTGATTTGATCTATTGATTCGTTTTCCATCTAGGTGGCCATATCACATATTCTTGCAAGGTGTCCAACTTCATTGTCACATTAATCACTTGAGCTTGTCCCTGATAAGTCTTTACTATTCACATACATTTCTCTAGCTTGGTTTCTTGAGAACTTCTTGAAGTGTTTCTGTTCTTTTCTTTCATATCTCTCATTCATATTTACTTTTTTTTCATTAGGACACTTAGGAGACATGTGTCATATTCCTCCATATCTATAGCATGTGGGGAGATCCTTCTTTCTTATAGTCATTTTTTCTATTGTTTGGGCTATCTCCTTGAGGTGCTATCTCTGTTGCTTCTTACAAATCTTCTAAAGTTTCTGACCAACCTGGCTATATCATCTTTAGATTATGATGCCGAATTACTGCTGCTCTCTTTGGTCACTTTGAGAGTAATACTTTTGTTTGGCTTTGTTGGCTCCTCTCTCTTACTTTTGATCAGCTTATGTGACATCAGTGAGCTGATAAGATTATCTACTAGAAGAGTGTTTAGATTCTTTGCTTCTTCGATCACTGTGATCTTCTGATTCTAGGATTCTAGTAGTGCTCTTTATATCTTCATCACCTATTCAAAATTTGCAACTTCTTTTTCCAAACCTTTCAAAGCTTAATAATTTTAGAAAAATGAGCATACATTTCTGATATGCTTTTCCCTTCTTTCATCTTAAAATTTTCTAGTTCTTCTATTAATATGTTACTTCTAGTTCCTTTGACCTGTGAAGGTCCTTCGTATGTGGATACTAATTTATTCCAAATACCTTTTGTAGTAGTGCAAGAGGATACTCTATCAAATTTAGATAAAGAAAGTCCATAAAATAAAGAATTCATAGCCTTTGCATTATTTTAGACTGAGGTGGCTTCCTCTTTAGTCCATGCATCTACTTCAGTAGTGGGAAGAGTGATTCCAACTTTAATGGCCTTCTAAGACTCCATATCATTGGCTGTAATGAATTGTTTCATCATTAACTTCCAGTAAGCGAAGTTTGTTCTATCAAATAGGGGTGGTCAGGTAGACGATTGCCCCTCGGTGAATATCTATAAAGAGGATGAGGGGTTTGCCATTGGATCACTATAAATGTTTATGTAGTCTACTTTGATACCACGTGTTGGTCTCAAAGATTAGGCAAAAACCCAAGAGAGGAGAGGTGAATTGGGTACTTTAAAAAATTGCTCAACTCCTTTAGGATTAAACATTTCTCTAGCAATCAATCCAATTACTCAATCAACCAATACAAAAGTAAATAAGACACAGACTTTTATAGTGGTTCGAGTAAACACTCTACTCCACTCTTCTAAGAACACTTTCCTCTTAGTGTCTTCGGTTCCACTATTCCCCATAGCAGAATTACAATAGTGCTCCTAACACTCTTCTAGATTCCAGCTCTAAGGGACATGATCATAGTGTTCCCAGCACTTTTCTAGCTTTTATCTCTAGGGGGTGTAAATAAATAGCTCTTGTCTACACTTAGGCAGTCACGACTCTTCTTAAGTCTAGTCTCAACCACTAGCTCAAGGAATTTACAAAAAATGAATATCAGAAGTTGAAGTACAAGTATTTCTCAATTAGCACGGGGGAAGGTTTTTGAAAATTAAATATAAAGTAAATGATCTTCCCAAAAAGTGTTGTGAGCCTTTAAAGAAAGTTGAAGGTTCTAATGTAAAGCTCTTGACTCTTAAAGGTTCAGAGAAGGTTTGGCTCATATCAGTAAATGCTCTCTACAGAATGTTTGAATATTTCCTTTGATACTCGGTTGCCTTTCCTTACTCTAACGATGCTTCATTTATAGCTGCTTTGAATTCCAGTTATTGGTAGGTGAACTCCATTAATGACAGGACTATTCTAATTAGCACATTTGAATTTTTTGACTTCTGCATAACCTCATCTGCTGAAATACCTGCAGCGCTGACCTTGGAGAAAATGATTTTCATATTCTTAATAAGCATTGGTCTAGGTATTGTTGCAATGGATGATTCTTTCATCGATATAGAAAGGGCATTTTTAATGCTAAATGGAGAGCAACATTTTAGTTTGCCCATTGCTTATCTTTACTTATGACAGATGAAGTATTTGTCTAACTCTTTATCAGACGAATCATGGAGGTGTTGTTTCATCACATTATCGATTGGGTTGTCTGTTATAAGTAACAAACAAATTAGAAGCGCAGATGAATTGTCTTTTCCAACACTTTTTCTCATGGATTGTCTGTTGAACTGTAGACACTCAGATAACTTATTTCTTTAGCACTTCATCCGTTGAGTTATCTGTTGTAAGTAATAGACGGATTGTTGGATCACAGATGAATTTCTTCACTGTTTTGTCTGTTGGATTGTCTGTTGTAAGTAACAGACTAATCATCAAGGCATAAACAAATTTTCTTCACTGCATCGTATGTTGGATTATCTATTACAGATAGTAGACGAGTTTAGATGTACAGATAAATGTCATTGTTCTGCTAGACGAACTTCTCTACTCTACCAGATGACTTTTATTTCTCCGCCTTTGTCTGATTTAATCAGATGATCATTGGCTTGAGTATGGTTTACTTATGATAGATGAAGTCTGCAGCTTATATTCGTCAGATATAATCTCCACTTCAACAGATGAATGACAACTTAGTTAAATCCTTTTTATTTGAGTTTTGTCTATAACTGTACTTTGATTTTTGCTTTTGTACTCGCCCAAGCCTTGATGCCTTGGAATATATTTTCTGTGCTTATTTTTTCATAAGGCTTGCAACTTGATTTTACATACTAAAAGCTTGTTAATAACTATTAGTACAGAATATTTAATCAAGTTTTGTTTATCATCGAAATCATGAGTTTATACTAACACCTTAATGACTCCCTTTATAATTGCATTTAAAATCTAGTCGTTGGGGGATAGTTGGTGTTCATTAAATGTAAGGGAACATTCAAAAATTTTTACCATAAAAGTAGCAAGTGTATCCTAGGCAGCTATGGTAAGTGGTTGCGATTTAGTAGGTGATATGGTAGATGACTATGATATTGGGTATGGTCAAAACATTAGCTTTCTTTCAAGACCTGTGTTACCATCTATTGGCAAGCAATTTGCAGGTAGTTGAGATATCGACTCCGCTCCTAGGAGGAATTTGCAAGTGGCATGGGTTTGCCAAGCAATTCTATCCTTCATTGTGGCAAGCAGTATGTCAAACGTGCCTTGACTTTGGCTACAGTCATAGGTGGTAGGGGCAAGCAATTGCGATATTGACTCTAGTTGTCCATGAAGTTTATGTCTTTTTGGAACACCGCAAGCAATAGGAGCAAATGACTACCATTCATCTACAGCGCAAGTGATGGCGCGGGTGACTGTGCTCTTCGGCCACAATCTTGCACTAACTTTGTTGCACTATGTATTTTTTTATAATTTGATATTTTTATATTATTTTTAGCATGAGTTTATTGATCATCAAAATATATATTTTCACATATTATTTTCAAGTTGGAGGATTCGCATTATCTATCAATTGTTTTACTTATCTTGTGTTATGAGTTATGACTTCTTAACACTCTTTAATGACTCTAACTATGCCAATGTGGCCACAAAGTTTGGTTAAAATTGATCATTCAAGAATACATATTTAGTTAGATTTCCAATGTTTGGGATCCGTCTTCATGATTTGACCAATCATCAAGATCACTTGGGCATGGTCCAAGGTATTTTTCATGGCCTTAATTATTAGGTAAAAATTGACCATTAATATAAGAGCATTTTTGTATTTTAAAATTTTTTTAATTCCCTTTCTATTGGCAAACATCGATTCACCATGGCCATTCCCCAAGGGTTAATTATGCTAAATATTTTCTTTAATTAAGGACTTATCTATAAATTCAAAAGTTGTGAGATTAAAATTGCAAAATTGTAAAATTTGCATGAGTACAAGCAAAAGTGGCTTGCTTGAATGGTTTGATAAGAGATACAGTTTGGTTGAGATAAAAGAGAACCGGTTAGAGATATAACATAAAGAAAATAAGAGTTTGGTTGAGATATAAGAAAATTAATGGACGAATATATCATTCCAAATTTTTAGAAATAAGTCACATTTTGAACCAATAAAATTAGTCTCAAGAGATTTTCAGGCTATTAGTTACTACGTTTGAGCAAAAATTGAAGTATTTCTAAAATTATGCATATTCATGTTGGAAGTTCCAGATTTCTCTTAATGAAAATCTTTCTTTGTTCTTCTTTTATATTCTTCCCAAATAGGTAAATTTCACAAATATCTTCTATTGCCTGTAGCCTTACGGCTAGCCAGTCTATTAGATGAGACCATAGCAAAAATAAAACAAATAGGTGCAAATCATAAAACAAGAGTAGGTGATATTAATTATAAAATAAATAAAGATAAAAATAAATTTTTTAAATGAAAAATAAAGAATAATTATAAATGTAAGTAATTAAAAAAAAAATTTAATATTATTGAGAATAACTAAGACATATAAATGTCATATGGAATATTCTTATATGAAATGGATTGTACCTTGCAACTCTAAAATGAACTCTGTGGTAAACAACTAAACAATACAAAAGTTCCAAGGGAAGATTGAAATTGGAACTCGTACGATTGATTGATGCTGGAAACGCCTTGTGACCAACAATAAACCTTGCCCGCAAACCAAATACTCCACACCACCAAAAATCATGCTGTCACCTACAGGGCCCAATGAAGTTGGCTACTTCTAACTAGAACAGATGGGAGTGCTATAGAAAACCTATCCCCACTAGCTACGAAAATGTTCAAATTACATATACAAAGAGCCATGCTTCGCTGTGGATCTGCCCGCCATGGCTGCAATAATCCACCTAGAGTGCCGCAAGTTGCAAGGAGGAGGAACCATCCGTCGCATGGGCCGCTCAGCCCATTAAAACAGCGAAAGAGAAGAATGCAGGGACCAAATCAGAGGAATTTAAATGTATTCGACGAAAGATCACACTTAACAAATCTAGGCAATTACATGACACTATAAAACGGGAAGAATTCTTAACAGGCAATCATACATATCAAAACTTCAAAGTAGCAGATTGGGAATCAATCATGATTAGAAAACAGTATGGTGCACTTTCCAATTTCTTAATTGCAACTCCAACCAGGAAAATGGTGAAAATTCACTTGGATGTTCACGTATATGCTTCTCAAGCTAAAAACTTAACCTCTGTGGTTCCACCTCAGGAGAAAGGGAGGGAGAATAGCCGCAGATACATTATAGGCAGTATTCACGAGCATTGCAGTCCAAGAAGCCTCAAACCAGAAGAAGAAAGTAAGATCAGCAAACATGGATACTTGCTGATGAACACACGCTTAGAGCAAGCGAAGAAAGAAAATAGAGAGGGAAGAATCTAAAATGATGCATTATTTATAAAAACTTTAATACTAATATTAAGCTCAGCTATGTTCTCCGTAGTTTTTATTGTCGTCCAATCCCTGGGTTGTAACAAAGGCTGCGTGTGCCGTGAGATTATAACTTCTATAAATGTCAAGCAGTTGCCCGGATATCTAACCAAAGACCCTTGAACCTGCTCATTGGAAACTGCAGCTCCAAATTAGATGCCAAAACAACTGAAATAGAAATCTGGGATGCATCATCCTTTTGCTGTATTGGATGGCTCAGTTCCTCTCATGCTCTCACAACCTGGGCAATTGTGCAAGCTCTCGTGGATATAGATGTCACAGTCAAGGCAGAAGTGCTGCTTGCACTTTGGACAAGCAACACAGAGGGAAGAGTCACCCCCTGCATGGATAAACAACAAAGAGTGAGGGGCAATGTCCCGAAAGTTGCATTAGTTCTAAAAAAATAAGTTAAAAATATCTAGGACAAATTCCGAAGAAGATTGCATGGGACTATGAGATTGCATGGGACTATGAGATAAAGTTGGAAAGATATCAGGCTAATGCATGGGACCATAAAATAAGGGTGGAAAGATCTCAGGCTAACTTATGGTAGATTGTCAGCACAACAACAGCATTTCTTTAATACATGTTCATTTGTGTTCCTGAAGAAAATAATTTTGCATTCGAACTTAGGCATAGAGTAAGAAGTTCATTGGTTCCAGTTACATAAGCAATAGACGCTAGTTCATCAATAAGGAATGCATCTAGATAAATCCAGTTTATCTGCATGTCTGCTCCTTTGGTGGAGCATAGCAAAACGAGAACCAGCTCAGTTCGCCAATTGAAATGGGTACGTATCACTCTCTTCTACCATTCATCGATGCCATTCGAATGGAATCTGCGCCCACTGATGAATGCTTAACTGCTTAATTGTAAGTATTCATGCCTTTGTCAGTTTCATGGACATAAGATGGAAACGATGAGAATGCTTCCAGGCAGAAATTCCATCAACCCAAACTTCAACAATTTGCTTGCTGCTAAAACTTGAAAAATTACTCAATGGCTGACCAATTTACAATTTAGCCCTCACCTTTGGAACTAGCATGATCAACCATCAACAGTGCGAAAAATAAAAATTTAAACAGTGTTACTGATAAAATATAATTGAACCTTTTATGTTATACAAAATTGTTCCATGAAACATTTCAAAAAGAAAAAAGAGTAAGAGGTCCAACACGGGAATGCATCATACCCATTTTAGAACACACAATACATACAGAAAGAAGGAAAAGACAAGTGTAAAGATAAATGGAATTGCAAAAATAGATGCCATACCCACTTTGAGATACAGAATCATCGTCTTTGTTCACAGAAACACTGAAATCTTGGGACTAATGTTTTGGGTTAGGATATCCTTGGGAAATAGTGAAATACAAATGGTAACAGATTGCAATTTTTGTTCCACGTTCTATATATTTTTGCAACTGCACAATAATGAAATGTTTCAAGAACACGTTTCATGCAACTTCTTTTTTTGTCAATCTTAGCTAAGATCAAGGCATTTCAATATTCTTAGATTTTTTTCAAAAAAAAATTAAATCCAAGAACAGTGAGATGCAGCTCAAATATTAGAAATTCAAAAGTAAAAGAACAAGCATTTCCACATCTTCTCCTATTCAGTCAGTGCTTACCAGGATTTGAAAGGCTCTGTTGGCAACCAAAACATTTTTTTGGTATCTTCTGGTGTGGATTGTTTGCAGTAGTTGAAGACACATCAATGAAAGGTGGTATAGGGAACAGATGATGGTAAGACCTTGCCAAATGAGGAGAAGAAACAAGTGTCAACCCACATATTCCGCACTCTGTAGGGAGTTCACATACACGTGCTTTACATCTGGGACAAGTATATCCTCCACCAACCTTTGCTTCCTTATGACATGAACAAATAGAGATGACACCATCAGCTCCCCTTTGAGGGAAGCCCATCTTGATTAGGTTGGCAACTGCATATTCAGCTATTGCTGGTGGTGGGGGTGCATGTTCCAGTAAGAGCTCTTTAAAATGGGACTGAAAAGGTAAGATGAAGCTGTTTTACTGAGTGCCTCTTAAATTTATAGAACAATTAACAAATTGTAATTACCGCACCTCATCCACGGCTACAGTATAGGAACCACCAGTCTCGTCGCAAAGATGCTTACATATGTAAATTTCTGCTGAGAGACCAATGACTGAACACCTTATTTTGGATTTATTGCATTTTTGAATGGTCTCCATTATATCCCCCGGATCACAGGTACTGAGAGCAGAATAGAGAATTAAAACTTCCCGGTGGCCATATGATGGGATTTTGCTCAGATAGCCATGAACAAGATCTAGGGCATTCTGTAAGGAGGAATCACCTGAGCACTCCAGCTTACCCATCAAAGCCTTTATCTGTGAATCTGGACTACCGCCTAATTCTGTTAAGCACTGAGCAACACCATCTTTTATAGTTACAAGGCCAATATGACTAAGTGGATTCTGATCAAAGAATTCTCTAATGAAAGTTTCCACATGTTTTGCAACTACCACCATTCTACTAGGCTTAAAATCAGTCTCTGAAGCTGCCTGCATTGGATAAAAACCCAAATCAAAAGATTATCACGCAGATGGAACTTAGTTGGGAACTTAGGATGTCAATGATCAGCATATATATGGGATGAAAGTCATGCAACAGGTGGATATGTAACCGTTCATGAGCAACTGAAATGCTTTACAAGAAGAAAAGCCTGCTGCAAATGGTAACAGCTACTGAAGATGAGCTCTATACCTACTGAGAATAATGTTACATCCTAGCTTTTAACTACAATCCCATCACATGCTGAAGTAACAGAAGAAGAAATAACATTCAAAGCTGATGCTTTTGGTAGGTCTTTTAGAGGCAACTTATCAGCTTTAGCATTGAAAAATATGACTCCATGTGACAACAAAAACTATAGTAAATCCAATTTGTCTAATAGCAAAACTAAAAGCACGCAGAGAATCAGTTGTTGCCCTTCTAGAACCTAAAGGCCGGTTTATGGTGAGGGATTTCCCGCACCACATGGAAATACTAGTACTGGGGGCAGTTAAATTTGTTAAAAATGGGACAACAAAAGTAATAACAGCATGACAAATCTCTCATACAAATAAGAAACAGGGATGGTTCAATGATTTTTATAGTAATGATTATAGCATCGTATGCATTGCCAGCCAAGCCAAACTAAAAAAATGAATCTTTTATTTTGTCTTTCTTTCTTCCTTCCTATTACACACTTCTGGAGCATCTTATGTAAGTTTTTGACTGAGAGAATTCGTCTGCTGATCACTTCCAGTTTCCACGTACAGCCCAATGCACACTCATGTATTAGCATAATCACAACATTTGAACATCCAGTCACATTACAGCCTTTCCAAAAGATTCATCTATGCCCATAAATAGTACTGATATTTATCAAAACCAGCACAGTCCTTGTATAACTACTATAGCACTCCAACATCAAATAGCCAAACATATCCATACGATACAATGAACAGATACAGTTGAAAACAATATGAATTATGCATTAACGAGAGATAGGCAGATCTACCGACGTATTCGCATTGCCAGGATTTGCTATTCCACAGAAATGCAATCAAGTGTACCATCACACACACACACACGAGATAGCATTTTTCTAATCGTATCGGATTTCGGGAGGAAAAAAAAATCTGTACCCGAGAGAGATCGATGATGACATAGAGATAGCGGATGAGGCCTTTCTGGATCCTCGTCGACGGAGACGACGCCGACAACGAGCGCAGGCGTCTCCGGTACTGAGCGTGGTGAAGGCTCTTATGATCGATGGACCTGAGGAGTCCGGACTCGTCCTCTTGCAGCGATTCCCAGGATCGCTCGTCGGCATAAGCCTTCTCCCAAGCTTCCAATCCCCTTCTATTCCCCACGTCGTCGTCGTCCTCTTCCTCGTCTTTCTCTCTATCTCTGCTCTCTCTGCCATTGCTCTTTGCCTGCTCCAATCCCCTTCCCGCAGCAGCAGCAGCGAAGCTGCTCATGGCGACCGTGGTGGGGGGTGGAGTGGTGGATTGTAACTTCTAACTGAGATTTGAAAGCCAGTGGCCTCCGTCACTGACACTGCCGTGATTAACTGTGGGCCAAACTTCTAGCCCTACCTGGTCTGGAGCTAGATGCTCTAGGCCTTGGGCCTTGATTCTCCGTCGGTTGGAATTGTGTCCCAGGCTTCATAATAGATCCAGCCGACGGATAATTTGAATTGGTGCCAACTCTGTACCCTCGAGGTTTGTTTCGTCCTCGAAGAATACCCTAAGCTATGGCCTGTCAGAAAATAGCCATTAAATAAATAAATAATATTAAAATTAATATAAATGGAAAAATCCAAAAAATTAATAAATTTAAAAATAAAATAAAATCTTAAAAATTAAAAATTTTCAAATAAAAATAAAAATAAAATATAAATTAAAAATAGTTATATGAATTGGAAAAACCTTTTTTTATCTTTTTATGAAAATTTAAAATTTAAATATTTTTGAATTTAAGGCTTTCAAATCTCTAGGATTTTTCATTAATTTACAAAGATTTTAATATCCACTTAACAATCATTTTCTAACAAATTTTAATATTAAGAGTATCCATGAAATATAAAACAAATTTCAAAGTGTACTTGCAAAGAGTAAAGTTACCATTCCTATTTCACCATTCCTTCACATAATAATTTTTAAAAATCATTTAATAATAAATAACAAAATAATAATATTTATTTTTAAAATTTATTTTTATTTTATAAATAAAATCGACAATTGTATGAAATACTTTTATCAAATCTTTAAGCCAATCATTATATTTATCCTTACATATATTTTTATGATTTCAAAAGCTCTCTTTATGGAAAACTTATAAGATCATCCCAAAACAGAATAAAGGTTTTTGATTGAGATAGTTTTTTATGTCTTGATTAAATAAATTGTCCTGCATATGATGGGTGGTTTGGATTTAACTAAACATGATAGTATGGAGAATGCAAGGTTCCATGGAAATTTTGATGGAAACGGTTTGATAGAATATTTCTATTAGCTTATTTTTTGGAGATTCATGGTAATCGAGTTGGAATACGGTATGCGTAGCAGATGCGGAAAGGGTAGGACGAAGCCGGTTGATCAGGCCGACGGGTCCATTCATCCATCGGGGTATGAATTTAAGCATGCCCAAGAATGGGATTAGGTACAAGGCTTGAGCAAGCAAGGTCTAGATTGGGCTCAAGTTGTTGAGTTTATGCTGATGGGTGCCAAAAAGCTACCCAAAATGAATCAATGCCCATAAATCAGTCTATCAATTTTAACCTAAAGGGTCCGTTTGAAAATGGGAAAGATATGGACAAAAGAATATTTAAAAATAAAGAATGATATAATATAATATAGGATAATGATTAGAAATAAAGTAAATAAAGATAAAATTGGTAAGTTTTTATATAAAAATATAATGATTAATGATTAAAATATAAATAATAAAGAAAAAAATAAAATAGTTAAGTATTTATGATGTCAAGTTATATTAAAAATAGGTGTAAAAAGGTGAAATCTTTTTCACCCTGTTTTGGGAATGAATCCAAAGGATAAAGGGATGGTATTTTGAGATTTTAGAAGTGTTTGATAATGAGTAAAACAAGGGTGAAAAACCTTTTTTTTTATCTTTTTTGCATACCTTTTTTTACGTGTTTTGACGTCTTAATTATCTAATAACTATATTTTTTTATTATTTATATTTTTAATTATTATTTCACATCTTTTTATATAAAAAGTTTACCTATTTTATTTTATTTATTTTATATTTAATCACTACTCTCCATCATATCACATCAATCCCCCTCTTTTCACTCACTCTTATACATTATTTTTGTCCACATCTTTTCTTTACTCCCTAGCACTTTATTTCCACTTCCAAATGCAAAAGAGAATATGTGGCTAAAAATAAAATGTGGAAAAGTGAGTAAAAGAAGAGTAAGTGATGTGACGTGATAAAGGGTAATAATTAAAAATAAAGTAAGTGTGATAACCCATGTAAAAATTAAATATATAAAAAAATTACAATCATAGGAGCTATTGTCACTAGAGTGGTTATTGGTTGGTTTGGCAGTATGCAACATAAGTGATGCATGAATGTTAGGTAGTTGGCATGTACATGCATAATCAAAGTAATTGCATGATGACTTTTTCCACCATGATTACATCATTCCCTCCAACCTTCCAATTAAAAGTGTCAGAAAGAGGAAGGAACAAGAGGTTAAGGCACTAAGAGAAAGAGAGATCATTGCTACCAAAGAAGAGAGGAAAAATGAGAGAGAATGAGAGAAAGAGAAGGGGGGGCTATGTTTCTAGTTTTTCGTCACGCATTTTCAATCAAGTAAGTGTAGAGTCCCATAGTATGGCTTAACCTAAGAGGGGAGAGAGGGGAGAGGTGAATTAGGTTTATAAAAATACATTACTTAACCCTTATTGAACCATTTTTCTCTTTTCGTGCTTGTGTATGATGTGTTGTATGATAAGTAATAAAATCGTAAAGTGCATGAAAGATAAAGCTATTAAACAAACACACATAAACAACATAATTTTTATAATGGTTTGAGAACCCTATGCCTACATCCACTATTCCAAGAGCACACACTCATTGTGCCTTAGGTTCTACCATATCGCATATAATGGAAATACAATAGTACCCCCAACACTCTTTTAGATTCTAGCTTTAGGGAGCATAAACAAATGTACTTAGTACTCTTCAGAATTTCAGCTCCAAAGGGCATAAATATAGTGCTCCCAGCACTCTTCAGGATTTCAGCTCCAGGGGGGCATAAACACAGTGCTCCCAGCACTCTTCAGGATTTCATTTCCAGAGGAATAAACACAGTGCTCCCTACACTCTTCTAGTTTTTACAAGCTCATCAGGAAACTCACTAGTTTCTAAGATTACTAGCAAACTTGATGATTTTCCAAAGCTCACTAACAACTCTCTGATTTTCATATCAACCAGAAAGATTTTACACATTTAAGCATAGGGGAAGATGAGATCTTTAATAGCTCCAATAATATAGAAAGATATCCAAAAATGTAAAATCAATGGCAATAAGGATTTGTAGATTAAAGTTAATAAAAGATAGATGGCGGTTTAAGCTCTTGGCTATGGGTGGAAGTATTCGCATAAGGTTAAGTTCATTTGAAATGTCTTCCTTCACCACCTTTGAATCGTCCAATTGTCTCCTTAAATAGATCTTAAAAAACTTGATCATTGTAGAGGAGAAGGTTGGGATTGATGCAAGAATGAGAGTACCTTTGAATGTAGAAGACCGTTATGATTTTGACCATTGGAGCATATGCCTTTTGATTCATCTTGAGTTGCTGCAACGCCGTTCTTTAACAGAGAAGAAGATGAGCTATTGTTAAAATATCTTTTCTCAATTTGACTTGACACAACTGAGAAACTTACAGTGCCGCTTATTGCTGGAAATGATGACTAAAACTAGTCTGTACAATGAAAGCACAAGTGCAGATGCCATTTAGATGCAAGTCACATAAATCAATTAATCTCAGACAAGTCACAACCTCTCTTTGTCTGCATTTATTTGTCATAAGTCTTGGATGAATTCTCCCATAAGATATGTCTATTAGTCGATCCATCGTGAATATGATTTATCTGTAATAAGTAATAAATGAATTTTGGCACCACAAACGAAGTCGAACTGATTTACAGACAAATTCAGCTTTGTCTTGCTCAAACAGACAAAGTAGGGTATTCTTCTTTTGTTTATTAGTAGTCTGTAGAAGTAGCAGACGAATTCTGCTTTACTTTGTATTGGACTAATTAGGCTTTGCGCTTTGTCTATAGATTTGTTTGTAGTAAGTTGTATACGAATGTGCTTATACATTGAAGTTCACTTTGTTCAAGCAGTCACTTTGTCTATGCAGCTTTGTCTATGCTTACTTTACTGCTTCCACTTCGTCTTTCACTTTGTCTGTAGTGTGTTATAGACGAATTTTGATGCCATAAATGAAGTAGAATTTCTTATTCTACATTTATTTGAGCAACCGATGAAGTTCGTCTCTGCAACTTCTTACTAACTTCATTTTTGATTTATTTATCTTTGCTCAGGTGAAGTTGCTTCTACTTTGTCTTTACGCCTTCTTATCCTTAAACGAATCCATTTATCTGGCTTTGTTGGTCAAACAAAGTTTCTTCCCTTTGTGCATAGTTGCTCGAGCGATCATCTCTTTATCATTCTTCTTTCTTCATTTGTCTGAGCACATAATGGAATTGTTTTTTCTTACTTTGTCTCAAACAAACTCTTGCTAATAGATGGTCTGCATTTTAAGCTCTTTGATAATTGCTTTGTCATCAATTGTCATATTTTGCCAAGTCCTAAGTGGAGTTCGACATTCACTTACCTATTCTTCCCTTTAATTCTGCATAAAGCATAACATAATCATCACATGGGATCAATTTTTATCAATGTAAGGAGTATATTCATATCAAGGGTAATATTCAAGCTTTTGAAATTGAATAAGAAATTTTCAAGCATAATAAATATGTTTAAGGGTATTATGATCAAGGTAAGCTCTTATTAATATCAAGGATATAGTTGAAATTTTAAACATGTAAACAACTTTCAATTAGAGTTCAATATTATCTTAAGAGTTAAAGTTGATGTGTAAACATCTTTTAAGCGTGTATCAATATATTATTCATCAAAATCATAAATTTTCATACTAGGACACCAAATTAATATTCAAAAAATGATTTCATGCAAATATACAGACAATGCATAATTTTAGTTTTATGGGTTTAAAATTGGGTCCTTATTTTTAATGTGTGTATACTTATCTTGTTTTTTTCAACATCTTAACTATCATTATTATCAAGAAAAATGGTTAGGAGATTTAATGATAGAGTCGATAGGTTGGTTGAGAAGTGGAGAGATGGTTCGTATTCTCTGTCATGTATAGAAAAGATTAGAAACAAGATGACCTTTTAGCAAATTATAGAGAGATTATGGTGTAGTCAAGTTTTTCTTCGAAGTAGGTTCAAGCTAAAGATGACAATGCAAATTTTAAGACTGCAGAGAGAGTTCAGTTTCTTTATGATAGAATCAGACAATTAAAGGAAGATATGTTTCACACTAGGGGTAATACTAGTCATTTTGAACGTTTCTTAACTAGGAACTTCATGGCTTATATGGAAGCCATTAATTGCATCAAAAACTTGGAAACGGAGTTGACCAAAGCTTATCAAAGGATTAATGAATTAGAGACAGTTGTTGATATTTTGGCCAAATAAACAATTTTATTTTCTCTTGTTTCTTTTAAAATTTTGAATCTTTTAGATGTAATATTGTGACTATTTATATATACATTTATCTTCTAAGGATTAAGTTTTATTCTCAATGGTTTCTAATTTTCTTATCCTTTATGAAGTTTTATATTTGTGATGTTGAGTTATGTTTTATGTTTCATAAATTCATTCTTATACTGATTCAAGCATTGAATATTTATAAGTGATTAAAAGAATACAAATAGTTTTTAAGCATAACTTATTCCTCATAACTCAAAGGTGAAAATGCATGATCTTATTTGGTCTTGTTTGGGTCTCTAAGGTATGAGGATCTATTCCATATTTGTGTTGCCAATGTATCTCTCATATTATTTTTACCAAGAAGATAATTACTCAGATTTGAGCCATTAATGTGTCTCTTGGGAACTGGTTGTTACCCTATGTATTCTTTCCTTCATCGATATTAGATGACATCTAGTTGAACAAACAATATATGAAGTTAAGAGGTGGTCAAAGATGGAGCAAGGTGGGGTTGGGGGAAATAACTAGATTTGTCTTTTGAACGAAGACGTGAAACATTTGAAAAAAGAATTGAGATATTCCAAGAAACCAAATGTTTGTTCAGATCTTCTTTTGACTAGTCGCTATATAGGTTATGAGAATATTATGGGTAGAGTTGCAGCTTTGGAGAAGGAATTATTTGAGGCTCAGTAGAAGATTGATGAGTTACTGGCAGTTATAGGGGGTTTAAAAAAGTGGATGTTTTTAATTTTCTTTTGCTAAGTAGATTTTTATTATTCTCTTAAGAATTCTATTTTAGTTTCCTTTTTATGTTGTACGCTATGATTATGAGTTTTGTCTTTATATCAATTTTAATTTTTTAAGAGATCAAGCCTTTAAACATTATTATAGAAGGACTGACTAAGAATGAAATTTCTATTTGAGACCTTAAACTATGAAGTTTCCCAAGTAGGCTTAACAATGCCTTAGGACTGTAATGACATTAGAGTTTGATCATTTAAAGTTTATAAAGATTTTTTAGAATGATTTAGCTTAAAGCAATAAACTCATATTAATCTAAAGCAGTTCATTTGGAGGCATCTAGAGCATGTAGCAATGAAATGTACGATCAAGTTAGACAACTTATCTCTTTTGGCACTTTCTTTCATGAATTTCTCATTTGAGCTCATAAGTGTTATTACTAGTCTTGACTAATGGTTTAGCTTCTGCTATGAAGTTCATGATGCTGCGTCTGAGGTTTGATATTGTTTGGGATAAAATCTTGATTTGTTCAATCCTTTTCTTACATCTGGAACTTAAACATGTTGACCCATTTGCTTGGAATTATGAATTGAGAAGAAGGTTTTAATTTTTCATTGTTCTCATTCTTCTTCTATGCTCATTTCAAGCTTTCTTGCATATACTTAATAAATTCTTGCACTTTCTTTTCATTAATAAGCTCAAATAGATATGAACATGTATTGCCAATTTATTAGTGCAAAAAGTCATTTTATCAAATATGACTAAATCAAAGCTATTTTCATGAATAAATAGGATAAGCATTCTACTTCAATCAATTAATGAGTTATTTGAACTAACACAGTTGTGAGTAGCAGTTAATCTTATATGCTAGATCAACTCAGCTTTGTCTTTAAAGATTTTGAGCTTAATTCACTTTTGTTATTTTATAATTTTTACTTCATTTTTAGTTATATATCTTTTAGACATTCTTATCTTTAAGTTATTTATTATTAGAATGTCATTTATTTTCTTCTTTTTAATTTTCTTTTAAAATTTTATTTTATATTTTCAGAGCATTATTTATTCTAGTATGTATCCTAGTTTGTACACAAAAATTCAAGCATGAATTCTTATATGTATCAATGTCTAGATGTATTATCAAGTATTTGCAATCAAAATATGATTCCTAATTTCCATCAGTGTACAAATGAATGAATAATAGAAATGTTAAAAATTTGAATATAAATTTATTTCTACAGACATGTAAATAATAAAAAATAAGTAATTGAAAGACTAAATATGAATTCTTATTAACAAGAGAGTGAACAAGTAGAAATATGGGAATAAAATTTATTATTTAATCCCTATTGAACTATTTCCTTCTTTTTGTGCTTGTGTGTAATGTATTGTAAGATAAGTAATAAAATTGTAAAGTGCATGAAAGACAAAGCTATTAAATAAATACATACAAATAACATGATTTTTAAAGTGTTAGGGAGCCCCGTCCCTACATCTACTCTTCCAAGAGCATACATTCATTGTGCCTTAGGTTCCCCTATATCCCATATAATGGAAATATAATAGTGCTCCCAACACTCTTCTAGATTCTAGCTCTACGAGGCATAAACAAGTGTTCCTAACACTCTTTCGAATTCCAGCTCCAGGGGGCATAAACATAGTATTCCAAGCACTCTTCTAGTTTTAATGAGCTCACTAAAAAATTCACTAGTTTCTAAGATCATAGCAAACTTGATGGTTTTTCAGAGCTCACCAACAACTCTTAGATTTTGTGATCAACCAGAAAACATTTACACATTTAAGCACAGGGTAAGATGAGATCTTTTATAGCTTCAACAATATAGAAAGATCTTCGAAAAATATAAAATCAACGGCCATAAGGATGTCCAGGCTAAAGTTCATAAAAAATAGATGATGCTTTAATCTCTTAGCTATGGGTGGAAGGATTGGCATAAGGTTAAGTTCATTTGAAATATCTTCTTTTGCCACCTTCGAATCGTCCAATTCATCTCCTTAAATAGATTTTCAGAAACTTAACCATTGTAGAGAGAAGGTTGGGATTGATGCAGGAACAAGAGCACCTTTGAGTGTAGAAGACCACTGTGATCTTGACCGTCAAAGTGTACGCCTTTTGATTCATCTTAAGATGTTGCAACGCCATTTTTTTATAGAGAAGAAGACAAGCTGTTGTTAAAATATCTTTTCTCAATTTGACTTGACATAGCTGAGAAACCTGTAACACCACTTATTACTGGAAATGATGACTGAAATGAGTCTGCATAATAAAAGTATGAGTGCAGATGCCATTTAGATGCAAGTCACATAAATTAATTAACTTAGATAAGTTACGACCTCTCTCTGTCTGCATTTGTCTGCCATAAGTCTTGGATAAATTTTCCCATGAGATTTATCTATCAATCGATCCTTCATGAATGCAATTTGTTTGTAATAAGTAATAGATGAATTCTAGCCCTGCAATGAAGTCGAACTGATCTATAGACAAATTCAGCTTTGTCTTGCTCGAACAGATGAAGTAAGGCATTCTTCTTTTGTTCATCATTCGTTTGTAGAAGTGATGGATGAATTCTGCTTTACTTTATATTGGACGAATTAAGCTTTGTACTTTGTCATTAGATTTATTTGTAGTAAGTTGCAGACGAATGTGCTTGTGCATTAAAGTTCACTTTGTTTAAGTAGCCACTTTGTCTATGCAGCTTTATCTATGCTCACTTTGCTACTTCTACTTTGTCTTTCACTTTATCTGTAGTATGTTATAGATGGATTTTGATTCCATAGACGAAGTACTTATTCTGTATTTATTTGAGCAACTGATGGAGTTTGTCTCTGCAATTTCTTACTTACTTCATTCTTGATTTGTTTGTCTTTCCTTAGGCAAAGTTGCTTTTACTTTATCTTTACACCTTCTTATACTTAGATGAATCCAGTCATCTGGCTTTGTTGGTCAGACAAAGTTTCTTCCCTTTGTGCATAGTTGTTTGAGCGACCATCTCTTTATCATTCTTCTTTCTTGATTTGTCTGAGCACATGATGGAATTGTTTCTTCTTACTTTGTCTCTGACAAACTCTAGTTAATAAATGGTCCATAATTTAAGCTCTTTGATAATTGGTTCATCTTCAATTGCCTTTGTCATTGCCTTTGTCTGTGGAAATTTCTCTTTAGTTTAACAAACAAAGCAAGTTCCTTGTAGCTTATCTTTGAAGCCTCTGCCTTCTTTTTCTTCTTTCTCCTGAAGTTGTATTCTTCAATATAATTCATTTGAAATGTGGTAGATGGTTGTGGTAGCTGGTTGTATTCCTGCGCTTAGAACTTTTTCTACACTTGCTACATTGTTAGCATCATGTAATCAGAATTTATATATCCTTATGTGAGGTGCATGCGTTATGGAGCGGGGATAATATATATAAGAACATGTTATGATAATTCAATAAGGTATGGTGCGAATATATGATCTACCATAAGAAGTGATAATCAAGATAGTTGCAATATGGAAACCATAAAGTTATATCAAGAATGTATGCTTATATAATTAATCCTTTATGATTGTGCATATGTTTCAAGCATAGTTGTTAATATTTAAGCACACATATCATTTTACTTTAAAATAAGTTTTGTTATCATCAAAATCATATATAATAATTGATATTGTAAGTAGATAATTGTATCTATGCTTTGCATATGATAATCATATTGGATTAGATCACTAATTAGACATGTATAAAGCCTGTTTTAACTGAGATGATGTTAATAAGCATGTTATAAGAATGTACCGGAATAAACATTATAATTTTTTTTCTAATTTTGAAAATAAAATTATTTTGATTAATATGAATATTATTTTGATGATCAAATTCATTGATTATGTTTGATTTTTGTGAATTTATGTACCATATAATTTTTATGGAATTTGGATGTGATATGACTATTTAATTGATGAAATATATTTCTAACTATTTAAAATGGATTTTTTTTCAAATTCTATTTTTGGTAGAATTTCATATTACATATAGGTCTTGAAATGAAGCTATCTTAGTATAGAACACATCCTAAGGTTCAGATTTAGAAAATGACATGTGTATGCGTTTATTTAACAAAAAAATGAAAATTTAAAAAGGGACTTTGTTAGAGTCGCAGCATCCAAATGGGATTTTCTGTGCACCCCAAAAATGAATTTATGTGGGATGATATACATATTGTCATTTTTAAGATCTTAACTGTTAAATGTGTTTGAAATAATCATGTTACCCTATGGTAAAAATTTGAGGTTGATTTGACTTCATTTGATTAGTTAAATTTGATGAAATGTGAAAATTAAAAAATCATTAAATATAGAATTTTTGGACTACACATTGAGTATGGACCACACTAGATGATTAGGATATTTTCTAGACATTTTAGTAACTAATTTCTAAGGGTAAGAAATTTAGGAAATATCAGAAAATGAGATTTTAAGTAGAAAATTAAAAAATTAAATGGGTCAAAATGTCCCTATTCATGCTGGCAACGAAGTGCTACTAGGAATTCTTGGCCCACTAGCGATCGAGCTTCAGCCCGCGTCAACGACATCATGGGCTACAGGCAAAAAGCCTAGCACCAAGCCCAGCGGAGCCGATGGTGGTGTCCAGTAATCGTCCAGTGGGCCAAGCCCATTAGACGAAGCCTGAGTGGTTGGTGAGCCCATGTGGGTGGAAAACCCAAAGCCAGCAGCCTGGTCCCCGGCCTAAGAGGGATTCCGTTGCTGGTGTTGTTTAATCGCCGGTCCGGCGAGCATACGAACGACTAGTATTATTTTTTATGGTTTTGGACCATTTGATCTTTGACTTGGATGATCAAGTAGTCAATTTTAGGATTTTTGGACATTTTAGATCCAATGAAAGGGTCAAATTGTCCAAAAGGTAAATAGATCATATGAAATCGAATGGTCAGATTTAATTTATTAATTTATGGACCCCACAATCTCTAATTTTGATGATCAAATAATCAATCTTGGGGTTTTTGAATATTTTGGATCTAATGGAAGAATTAAATTATTCAAAAGATGACTAGATCATGTGAAGATGAATAATTAGATTAGTTTAATTGATTTATGGACCTTACAATCTCTAATTTGAATGATCAAATAGTTGATCTTGAGATTTTTGGACGTCTTGGATCCAATGGAAAGGTCAGATTGTTTAAATAGTAGCCAGATCATGAGGCTTAAGTGAAGTAATCCACTAAACTTTAGATACTGATCTAAGATATTGATGTATTATGATGATGGTTGAATCATGAGGTTTGAGTGGAGTAGTCCACTAAACTAGTTAGAAAGTGATCTGAGATGTGATGATGACCAGATCATGAGGTTTGAATAGATGATGATGTAGTCCTATAAACTGGTCAGAAAATGATTTAAGGCATTGATCTGATGAAGATGGTCAGATAGAGAGGTTTGAATGAGCAACATGGAATGGACTCTCTGATTGGTGTTGTGATTTGTCAAATCAGATAGTTTATGATGGGTTATGTTGTGATTAGTATTTTTATCACATGTGCCAGTTACATATATATTACTTATTGAGTTGCTGTGACTCACGCCAATATTATTTACCTTTTTACAGAGAATGTCGCTCATGGAGGGCATTAGGCATGGGGATAAATATGATAGAGTTTTTCTATGGGAGTGATTTTCAAATAGATGTTGTAATTATGTTTTTATTTTAAAGAAATGTCCTTGACCACATTATCGATTGTATGAAATTTATGTTTTTTTATCTTATTTGTGAGTTATCGAGGTTCCCTTTATGGTTATTTTTTATATCTAGTGTGATAGATCTTGGGAGATTCACCCCTTGATTTGGAAATGATAGTTAAATGTAATGTTCTTGGGGTCGGGGCATGACAGTTGATATTAGAGCAAATCACTCTTAAATTAAAGATGAACATAATTAATAAGCTTATAATATATTATATTTTTATATCCAAATTCACATATTTAAGATCTTCCTTTAATGTATTTTCAGTAGATATTGTACTTAACAGAGTTTATTTTATTGCAGACATAAAAATCTATAAAATAAAACTAAAGATTATGAAAGATGTTACTTGAAGGTAATTTTCAAAATTTACGGAGGCATATTTGGAAAACTTGTTCAATGTGAAAATTTTAGCCTTTGTTCTTAACTTTCTAATGCATCAATAATCACATGATTTTGAGTTTATATGAGAAATTTATGTCTAAAATAATACAATTATCTCTTGAGCTTTACATTTATTTGCTACTTCATCTGATAGAAGGTGTCACTTTGAGGACCCATGAATTATAGAAGATGGATGATTTAGAAAAAGTGATCAATATAAAAGTTGTAGCCCCTAAAATTATCTATCTATAGTAAGTAGAGATTTATTTGCAGAAGACAATACTTTCATCTATAGTAAGGCAACTTTGTCTGTTGCTTTAGCTGAGACAAAGTGTAAAATGCAGAAAGTTCAGAAGATGCAGAAAACAATTTTGGGATGAAATAGAAGTGCAAAGTATGAAAATTTTTAATATCGTGAATGTGATGTTGCTGTCCAAACTATGATTTTAGAAATTAGTAATGTGTTTTTAGCAATGGGGTCTCACAATAATCAAAACTTGCAATTATTTGAATTATCATTAGAAGCAAATTCCTCCGCACAAGTTGCTAAAATTTTCTAAAGTTTGGAATGCATAAGCTGTTGTAATTTTTAGAAGGCATCTTTGTAAACCAGATGTGTAATAATTCTGTCTATTTTGGAACTCTTATTTTTATGCATGGAAGTTATATTTTTGTGTGGAAAGACAGAGGTATTCTTCGAAGAGAAGCTTTATGCATAAAAGAATTGTAATTTATAGAGTTCTACTCAAAACCTATTGCTTGGGTTGTTTAAGAATGATCCAAAAAGAGTTTTTAGGAGGATTGAGAAGAACATAGTTGAATACAGAGAATTGGATGAGGAGAAGAGCATAAAGCAAGAATATCTTTGGAGAAAGCTGTTAAAACTTTCATATTCTATTTTTGTTTTCTTTATAATTCATCTTTTGTTTTTGGATCAACATTCAGACATGGATTATGATGATATTTATCTTTTTCCTTATTATTTCTTCTTTTCTAAGCTTAATGCATATATGTGCTTAGCTACCATGTGCACGAACTGAGATTATTAATATATACTCAAGAGAGGTGAATTAGGAATAGACTCTTGAATTAAAGAACATATGATGCAATAAAGTCTAGAGATAGCTATTGTTCATGTGCAATCTGTGTGAGTATGATTTTGCGAGCACATATATCATACATGGATGCCTAAGCTTAATAGTGTTATTGATTTAGATTTGCATTGAGACATAGTAGGTAACTTCAATAAGTGCACCTACCATATCACTTGATAAAGGGTGGTAGTTACTTAAGTGAATCCTAATTGACAATGAGAGGCATGATAATTTACTCAATGCAATTCATCAATAGAAGTGGATTTGCTAGGTGAAGTTGAATTCCTAGATATTTCATCCATTGATATTTCTTATTTTGCTCTTATAATTTGTCAACTTCATTGTTGTGTTCAAATTTAGTTCTTATATCATCTGCTGAAATTTATTCAATCAAATATTACTGATTTAATAAAAGTTTGGTATGTAGTATGTAACAACCTATTTTCTCATGGGAACGATATTCAACTCACCTCATCTATATTACTTGTGATTGTTTATACTTGCATGAGGGCCAACAAGTTTTTGGTGTCATTCCCAGGGAGTGCAATGAGTTATACATTAATATCAATACTAATCAAGATTTATATTACTTTGGTTTTTCTTTTTTGCTTAGTACTAGTTTATATGTTTAGTTTGATTCTTCGTTATAGTTTGTTTTGAATTTTATATTTAATTTATTTCTATTATTTTTTTTAAAAGTAGTGTATGGTATGAAGTCAACAAGGCAATCTAGCTCAGTTTGACCTAGAAATTGATTGTGCCTATAGAAGAAGACTGAGAGAACAACCGATTCTGACTAAAACGATGGAAGAAGCAGGTGTAGCTAGAGTGAATGTAGTTGAAAGTCCACATAGGTTTTTGAGAGATTATCCTGCTCCGACTATGCAGGGACAAACATCATGCATAAGAAGACCTGTAGTTTAAGCAAAAAATTTTTGAGATTAAGCCATATCTTATTCATATACTTCAGCAATCTGTGTAATTCAGTGGACTTCAAAGCAATGATCCAAATAGCCACTTAGATGCTTTTCTTGAAATTTGTGACACAATTAAATATAATGGAGTCATTGATAATGCAATTAGGTTGAGATTATTTTAATTTTCTCTAAAGGATAAAGCTAAAAGTTGGCTATGGCACTTGGGAGGCTATGACACAAAAGTTCCTAGGTAAGTTTTTTCCTCCTTCAAAATCTGCTAAGATGAATAACGATATTACAACTTTC
>JAYJMB010007337.1:0-10299 GCA_036873735.1 Pouteria campechiana
TTATACATCAATTGAAATCGTTAAACACAATTATACACATGTAATGGAATTCCAATCCCAAAATTTAATTATATCATCCAAAGGGCTTCAATATTTGTCATAAAATCTATTACCTGACCTATCAACTAAACATTTAAACAAGAAGGCGTGAGTTTGTGCAACTCAGTAAGTAGACAAATGTCTTAAATAATATTTAGTCCTTAAATAGCAGATTTCATATCCAACAATTGATATTAATTATTATCAATAACTAAAAATGGATATATACTCGTCAATAAATGCCACATAAAGAAATCCATGTTATTTCACATCGAACCAGTCTTTAATTTAAATATACAACAAAGGGATCTTATCCATTCCTCACATTAGACATCCATATTAACCCCAAAATATCAAATATTCCAATGTAAGGGATACTTAATATCCCTAACAACCAAACAACATCAACTTAAACAAATATGGGATATCAACTATCCCCAATCAAAACATACATGCACGGATTTCAAACAAATGGGATATACATTATCTCTAGCCATTCATTGGAAACAAATGCCTACTTACCTCAAGTTCTTAGCTCCAAACCATTCTTCCAACTCTACGTCATTTTATCCTTCTTAGATCATCTATACAAAGCAACAATCCCATTCATTTACAAGACGATTTCAATCCAGCAAATCAAGTCAATCAATTACTCCTTTTATACATTTCAAATCAATGAGGTTATCAAATATTCTTTCATTGCTAATTATTTATGTAGGCACATAAGTCATGTAGTCTATACATTGTATTTCTCTTGGTAACCAAGGACTTCCATATCCATCCTCATATATGTAAATAATAGGCAATTCTCAATAAACTAGTAATTCAATACCTAACAGGCATCCCTTTATTTCCAGTTGTTTTATAACTTGAGATTAGGGGTTTTTACTCCCAAGCATATATTATGAATCATAGTATTTTCAATATCAAATTTACCTTAATATCATGCTAATCATGCTTAAGACTCAATTAGACCAAGCATAATTATGTTTTATGCAAAACCCCCCATGTTTCCTATTCACGAGTAACTGTTCCTCACAAGAATTCATGCAATATCACCTTTATCAACTCTAGATCATGCTAAAATAGTTATAATCAAGTTGTAAATCAAATTCACTAAGCATTTTACATAATTTAATATCAAATATACCCCTATGGTTACTATTTATAGATGGAGTTAACGCATAATCATAATTTTTGAAACCTAAATCATGCCAAAATCATTTCCCCATGATTATTACTCATAAAACACAAAATTGGGGCAAAATCACTTTTCATCTTCACCAAAATCACTATTAAGAAAACCCTAGCCATGCCAAATCATGAATTCCTATGCCCACATTATGACAAACATGTTACAAACTATTATACTTAACTAATTAATCATTTTCCCATCCAAATTATGCCTAATTCATGAAGTCTCATAAATTCTCAAAACCCTAGTTTAGCCAAACATAAATTAGATTGGCGAAAATCACCTTTCCTTTGATTTTCATGCATGAATTGGATCACAAAAGAAGGAAGCAACTTCAAACCAAAATTTTCTTCTTCTTTCCATCATTCTAATAGTTGGAACTTGGGTTTAAAGGAATAAATCATTCCAATAATTTTCCTCTTCTTTTGCTCTAGTCAAAAGAGCAAGAAGTTGATGTATAAAGGGATGGGTTTTCATGGCTAGGGGCATGGGAACCAAAGGAGAAAGAAATGGAGAAAGAATGAAGAGCATTAGGCCAAAATTGGCCCTAAAATTGGCCCTTTTCCACAACACGTCGTGGAATTCATTGTCGCTGCTAACCTGGAGTAGTTCTCATAAATTGTCCATATATCCCTTATACGATGTCAGAATTGCATGATTCTTAATGAGTTTGAAAGTTAATTTCAAGATATATAGCTTTTATGTTGATAACATTTTCTAATTAAGTCTCCAAATATGATTAATTTTGCCTCAAAGTGATACTATGTGTTTTATCCCAATTTACAACTCTAGAGACATCCATAGTATTTTGGATATAACTTTTTGATATCCGATTCATGTCATTCTTGATTCATTGTAAGATAAATTTAAAAATATATTTCATGTTGGACACTTTTTCTAAATTATTCATATTATGTGCCACAAATTGGTCACAAATCACACCTATATCATTTTCAGCTTCATGTTCTCATACAATTAAACTCAAAATATAATTTAAATTCAAAATTTTCTTTAATTTTTAACATTCAATAATGCCATAATGTTGTCAAACACATAATTACCCCAAAGTTAATACCCTCAGGTGTTATAAGTTGCCTACAACAACACACTAAATACCCTCTATGACTCATGACTTATAACAAAATGCCATACAATGCAATATTAAAAGCATTTCATTTATAACACATTGTCAAATCCACGTTGCAAAGTAAATACCCAAAAATGCACAAATTCATCATTCAAATCATGAACCAATGAAGTAAATGCCAATTAAAAATGGTGCCCATATGTAATATCATTGGATACTCACTATCCCTAGCAATCCATACATTCACACATGTGTAACTAGAAGAAGCCTAGTTATCTTAATGGAGAACAATTTCGTAAATCCTTAAGTTCTATAACTTAGATTCCAATTAATGCTCAAATGGCCCTACTCACATAACATTCACCAAAATTCAATTTACACATTTTTCAATGGAAAATTCTACTCAATTCATTGAACAGGTGAAACCCACCTAATCACCTCATTTGAGTTTATTCTTATCTCATTACTAAAGTATACATTCCAAACACTTATTCTAGTGACAATTATCACCCATTTCAAGTTGGGACTCCATATGGCCAAAATTTAGCAATGTTTACTCAAAACACTACTTTGTAACTATCACACCCCACCTTACAAGTCGTGACCTTGATCATTTGGCTTTATTTTCACTATAATTTCCTCACTTTTAGGGTGGGTAGGGTGCTCAAATCCCATTATATTACACCTATACTATTTCCTATTTTTAATGGAATTTTTGCCAAAATTTTGGTAGAGTTTCAAACTCTACCAAAATTTTCATTATCCACACGCATAGTTTCAAATTATGAATACATAATCATCAATAATAACATTAAATTTTAATAATTATCATCATTATATTATCATTAACTCTACTAGCCCAACTTACCCACAGCCTAGAATCTACATCACTCCATGATGGCAATAAACAAATCCATATCAATATCATCTACATTTATTCCTATTATGAAATGCCATGTAATTAAATTTAATATACATCATTTCCAATCTAATACAATTATACAAATTCACATTTATATAACTACACAATGGGATTCCAATCCCAACATTAAATCATACCATCAAAATGTCTTCAGTCTTTTTCATAAATCCTTTCCTTGACCTGTCAACTAAAAATTTAAATAAGAAAATGTGAGTCTTGACAACTTAGTAAGTAGACAAATGTAATAAAAATCAACAATAAATTTACAATAGCTTGATCCAATTTAAAACAGAAATAGCCTCTAGCTAACATTCATATCTTTGATACATAGTTGTGAGGCTCAACTGTCAATCCAATAGACCATCAATTACAATTAACTATGAAGACTATAATCCTCATTGATCCAAACATGCCACCATGTCAATGACAAGAATATATATTTATAAATTAATACCAAATAGGGAATCATTATCATTTCCATCCAATCAATCAATTTCATATTGAATTGATCATCAAATTAATCATACAACAAAGGGGTATTCTCTATCCCTCGCATTAAACATCCATATCAACCCAAAACATCAAATATTTCAAATCCAAGGAATACTTAGTATCCCTAATAAACCAAACCACCTCAATCTTAAACAATTATAGGATATTCACTATCCCCAATTAAACATACATGTCTGAATTCATACAAATGGGCTAATACCCATGCATTCAATAACACATGCCTAGAATTTCAAACAAAGGGATAAAAATTATCCCCAGCCATTCATTGTAAATAAATGCCTACTTACCTCAGGCTTTTGGCTCCAAACCACATCTCTCCAGCTCTATATCTGTTCATCCTTCTGAAATCATCCTATATAGAGCAACAATCTCTTTTATTTACAAGATCACTCTAATTAATTCATAGTAAGCATGGAATTATGCTTTTCAGATCATATCAATCCATCCATTAATACATCTATAAATCTTTCAAGTGCATATAGCACTATAACATTTATCACAAGTCCATCTAACTTATTGTCTTCTTTTATTATTTCCTACTAATGTATTTCATGTATACATAAATCACAATTCAATTTATAACCAATAATTCCATATCAAAACCATTAATATTCTATCACATTCATTAGGGTTTCAAAGTGCTTTTATTTATAAAAATAATTCCTCATCATATAACATGAATTATACTTAAATAGCCCAAAAATCATTCAATTAAGTTACAAATACAACTAATTCAGGCTCACATAGCCTAAACACAAAAATCCTCTTTAATCTCTAATTAGGGCATAATCACATATTCAATTTCATGGGTCCAATTTACTCCATACTAGTTCTAAAAAATTGTAATCATACAATTAATCATTTACCCTATGATTAATACAACATAAATCATACAACACCCAAATTCCAATATTCATGAAAACCCTAATTCAATAGAATTCAAAATTGGTCATGTCAAATCACAGCAGCCGCTCTATTAACTCATTCCCATGAATTTATAACCATATACCTCAATTTAACCACAAAAATCCACCAATTCCAAAACCCTAGAAATTGAGAATCTGAAATTCGGTTGGGAAATCCAGCTTACCTTTGCTTACAAGTATAGCTATCCTTCCCATTCAAAGGACCAAGCTCCTAGCTGCTTGTTGCTCCTTCCATTTTGTGGAAACATAATGTTTCTTCCATTTTCTTCTTTTTTTCATGGTTAAAATGGGTGAAAGTTGGGTTTAACTGAAAAATCACAAGTTTATCTAGTTAGGCAAGATGATTTTTTAGTATAATGGCTAGAAATCATACATAATGGGGCTAGGATAAACGGGGAGAAAGAATAGAATGGACTAGAGAAGAAATAGAAAGAAACACTAGCCAAAACATTGGCTGTCCAACAGTTAAGTAGACCCATGTCGTGGCTTACAATTCCATGTAGCATCATGGAAATCACTAGTCGCCCACCACCTTAGCCATTCAAGCCAATGCCGCAGTGCCCATTTCCAAGCTGCGGTGCCAATTTCTCTGCCCCCTTTTTTCAACCTATTTTCTTCTATTTTTTATACATTTTCTTTTCCCTCTTTATTTTCCATTATTTTCCACAATATTTATCATGAAAACACACAAGAACATCATTTAGATGCATCAAATTAATTTTGTTAGATTGCTTACATAAGTGTCATCATTCTTAAAACAAAATAAAAATCAAATCAAATACTCATCATCCTAAAATAATATTTTATGGAAAAAGTTTCTAACTTTATCTGCTTTTTAACATCCTTAGGGAAATCATCATGTGCTCAAATACGTACTTACCAAAATTAACATCCTATGTACTACAGTAACTTCTTCACTTAGCACACCCTACTTAAGGTAAATAATCATCTTCAAACATCACTTGAGTTATTTTCATAGTTGGTAAACTTAGTAAATACAAAATAGCCCTTACATGTGAAATTTCCCAATAGTAAGCAATTCCATTTGCATTGAACAATGTCATGGCTCAACTTATGCATTCCAAACTTTAAAACCTGCAATAAAATTAAATTAAGTTGATTAATCTCATACAAAGTCATCCTTAATCAAGTTAATATTAACATGAGTTATAATGACCACAAAAAAATCAGATTTACAATCCCTTACTAGCCACCATACAGTGGGTTCTTAATCATCATTTCAGTATGTAATTCTCATGACTTCAAGAGCATAAACCTAGCTGATTTCTCTTACATTTGATACACTAATTCAAGCCAGATAAACACAATTTCTAATTGCCATAATCTGCTTATGTTGCTGCCCATTTTCAGGATGGTTTTTTGGATACATTTCAAGTGGAATTTTCACTCGAACATGATGTTATTGCTGCCCACTTTTTTAATCCATCTTTTAATAATGCATTAAGAACCTATAATACTCTATTTTAATGCTAATCTAATATCCAATTAAGGACTTCAATCAAATCACTCAAATTCATTTTTTTCCCATAGAGACATTTCATCAAACATTCAATATGCATAAGTAAATTATCAATTTCAGCAACATGTGTTAAGGGGCATTCATTTCCAACAATGTATAACATGTTTCTAACATAATTAGCATTAAAATTTCATGATAAAAAGTTGATTAAATCCCAAATCAACAAACATGCTGCCTCAATTCATCATTCATTTCTACATTGCTTCTCACTGGGGCATTTCATCATTCATATATATATATATATATATATATATTGTTTCATGTATTCCCCACAACATACAACAAGTATTTAACAAAATTAAAATTACATCTACATCATAAACAAGTGAATTAACCTCCAAATTCATTCCATAAGCTGTCCAACCACCATTCACGCCCAAACCCATCTCCATGTCCAAGTGTATTATTGTCTACTTCATGGATAGCAATATGCCCAAATTTCCAATGCCCAAATGTCAAATATTAGTTGTAGTTATCACATTATCTATTTCCCCCATGAAATTCTCATCAAATCATACAATTTTACCTAATTTTATAGTCCATGTTTGGCCCATTTGATGCCTTAAAATGAAAATTATAAAAATGATTAAGAGAGAGAGTTCTTACTACTTAATCCACTTTGATCCCTCTCCAAAGATGAAATCCCAACTTGAATCTTTACTACACTTCTATGAATTGCAATAGCACAAGGGGAAACTAGATTTTCTCTATGCACATCCAAACAGATGGGGTTGGCTTTCCTTCATTTTGGCAATGATTTTGTACATTTTTATGGAATTTTTCAAGTGGAAATTCAATGGAGATATGGACATTTAGAGAGGGGCTAGGGCTATTGCAAAAGGTGGCGTGAGAGAGAGGGAAAAAGGGGGGATGGGCATGGTGGAGCATTATACTTAGCTCCCTATTTGGTGCATTGATGGTGCACCATGCTCTAGAAGTGCACTGCCCAATTTTCCCCAATATAATTCCTTCAAATATCAAATTTAATATGTCATTACATCCCCCACACATGTGTACATTAATTGCAAAAATTAATTCCCTCAAAATTATAATTCTTCATGTGCACAAAAATCCTAAAATTAATTATATAAAATATTTGTCCTTACCTCAAAATCTAAAGTGTCACACCTAGCCACCCCTCACGTCCATCCTCCACATGATTCTAGCTAGAGAAAATTAGGGGTTTCATGTGCAATCCATCACCATGCAAAAAGTAGAGTAAATCTCACTCAGTGGGATGTGCAAAGGGAAGAGGAGAAAGTTTTTTCCCTCATTTTGCTAATGTACATGAAGGACACTTGAAGATTTAAGTTGGATTGCATCGTTTTGGGGAGGAATCAACACACAAAATTGGTGGTAACCTTTTTACCCAAATTAAATTTTATAATTTTTGTTTTAGGGCTATAGTATGCAAAAATCTGATATGTTTGAGGGGAAATTGCATGGATTAATTATGGATTTGGTGGGGGAAATGATCAATATGTTGATTGTAATATTTTTGGGAAAGTTTGGGCTTGAGAAAATCCAATTATATTGTTGTCCGCAAAGTGGACAACAACTATTTGGAAGTTGGATAGGGGATTTATGTGGATGAGAAGATGGGTAGTAAATTGGATGAATTTGGGTTTAATTGATTCATTTATGATGCTGTTGTAATGCTAATTACATTAAATACAAGTGGTATGTTGCTGGAATGCATAAAAACTTAGTGCATATTGCTGAAAATTAATTGTTCAAGTCATGCATATGAGGTATTTGATGGAATGCTTCTATGGGAAACAAAGTAGATTTGAATGAATTGATTAAAGCCCCTACTTGGCCATTATTGAAGACTTAAAATAGAGTATAAGATGCACTAAATGAATGACTAAGGAGTTTTTGAATTGTGGGCAGTAACAAAGGTTCATTAGAGTAGAAATTGCACTTGAAATGCATTTAGAAATCTTGCAAAAAATGGATAGCAATATGGTTGTCACACCCCACTCCCGGCTTGTGCATTTCACCATCTTGCCATTTTCTCCTATAATTTCACTATAATTTCCCCCTTTCTAGGGTTCTATTTTTAATGAAAATTTCAGCCAAAATTTTGGCAGAGTCTACCCTGTATTTCAAGGGTTTAAACCTGTGCATGCATTTATTAATCAAATAAAATATGCATTTAACAATTATAAAATAACAACTTAAATCATTACACTACCCAACTTACCCATATCTGCCCAGAATCTGAGTTGTTTCATGATGGTGGACATATTGAAAGAGTACCAATTCATTCACCACACCATTATGACATGTCAATACATTACTCTTTCATACATACTCACAATACATCAACAACTGCATTGATATAATTTTAAATGCACATAAATAGACATAATATAGGGAATTTCTTACTCTAAATTCTATTAGTACATAACTTTCATCTTCTTGCTCCCTAGCTTGACCTATCCACTAAAAACATTAGAATAGCAAGGCTTGAGTCCAGGCAAACTTAGTAAATAGGCAATTAGAAAATAATATTAAATTAGTAGCAGCATGTTCTATATCAGAAGATAATTGAATACATCATGCTATAATCATATAATCATACAAATATAATCATCAGGCTCATGTCCTCATCATTCCCTTGTATTGTTTCACCATTTTTTGGGATTATTATATAAATTTGATGACAACAAAACTTATCTTAAGACTTGATTTATGCTAATGATGCTTGTAGTATAGAAAGATATGCTTGAAATATGCATACTTTATTGGGATATCATTCACGCAAGCATATACATCTTGATATAAATCTAGATATATATTTAAATAAAAAAGAATGAGTGTATAGATGAGTTTATAAAAATAAATCATGATTTAAATTGCATACCCATGATTTATAACTTGTGAAAACTTCATATGGATAATTATATTGTGATTTATAATGGAAAATATAATAAAAACTGTCAAGTTGATAATGTGACAAAAGTGCAAAAATTTCCAAGTGTAAGTGCTCTAATATAGTAATTTTGCTATAGTAAAATGCTACAGTACTACTACAGTATTAGGCAAAGTGGCAAAGTATTGTCAAAGACAAAGCAAAAGATGAAGTAGCTGCTACAATGAAATGCTACAATAAATCACTTTAGTAAACAACTATAGTAACCTGCTACAGTACCTATGGACAAAGCTTTAGATATATTGCTATAGTGATTTGCTACAATACCTGCAGATAAAGCTTTAGATTAATGAACAGATGAATTGCTATAATGATTTGCTATAGTAACCTATTATAATAGTGATGCTACAATACCTATGGACAAACCCTTTAAGTAGATAGATTCATTTGATACTTACTTCGGACAAATTAAAAGACAAAGCAGTGCAACAATGATCCGCAACAATAACATGCTATAATGAAAATTTGTTGTTTTCAAATATAAAAAATTCAATACTTTGCAGTAGTTGTATGTTACAACAATATTCTTCCAAGCGGTCCACAACCTTTCTAGTTCATAAAAATAGACAATCTATTGAAGGAGAACAAAATGCTTGAAGGTTCTAAGTACTAAACAAGAATCAAATATCAAGAACCCATTCAAATTTCCAAGTGCAGGACTACAAATATTTGTTCGAACATTTGCCACATTTCAAAAAGTTTAAGTTACAGAAATTTTGAAATATGCTCAAAGATGTCAATTTAAATACTCTATTCAAAATGTCATACTATCCGAAGAAAGAATGAAAAGGAAGTGGATGGAGTGAGAAGTTCAAGGAGCAAAATATATTTATCTGAAAATAAAGAAGTCCAAATTCATCTAGAATCAACTATTGCCAAAGTAGAAGATGAAGAGACATTGTCCAGCTGGAAAGACTTTGACAAAGAAGAGACTTTGTCTGATGCTAACTTTAGATAAATGCAATAAAGTACCGAACAAAGTGGAGTGACTGAGTTTGTTAGAATTTATTGTCTTCTTTCCGAAACTGCGAATCAAGTTAGAGTTGTGGCTTCTCCTCATCTATCAATTTCCTGAACTAGCTATTCACCTTCTTCTATGTCAAGGTTGACACTACAGAATGGCTCTAAGCAGATGAGAA